>LPNX010399326.1:6144-54944 GCA_001517045.1 Pseudotsuga menziesii | reverse complement strand
AAAAGGATGGAAAAACAAAAATGGATTTATAGTAATGCCATAGCATAGGTTGGAATTTCAATTGGTATATTTGGCATCATAAATCAAGGCTTCTCCTCCAACCAATCATTATTGTCTGCAATTTTTCTAGACCCTTCTCCAATTATCTTCTCAAAGATCCCTTGGTTGACGTTCCTTTCTTACTTCAATAGAGCTTTCATATAACACCCATATTAACAAGCCAAGATTTTCTTCAAAAGAAGGTGAACAAATGGATTTTACCTCCTCCGCTTATCTTCCCAGAATATCGCTTGGCTAACATTCCTTTCTTAATTCAATGATAGCTTTCATATAATACCCATATTAACAAGCCAATCCTTTCTTCAAAACAAAGAGAAAAAATGGATTTTACCGAACTATTGAGACTTCTAAAGTAAACGATTTAAAGTATTCCAACATCAAGGTTAAAACTTGAGTAGTACCAGCATCTGATTCTCATCATGTCAAATTGTATTTACCTTGAATATACTCTTGAACCAACAAATTTTAGAGATAACTACACATTAAAAAAATGTGTATATGTGTGATAATTAAATATATTTCATGAATCTTTCTATATATAAATGTGTACTTAGCTCTGTTGTGTCGTCATTTTAGTATACACATGTAAACATCATTATTAAATAAACCTGTATAAATTATTTACTTTGCTAACAACCTTTTGAAGAATACATTTTATAACATTTTTAATTTCTAGTTGAAGGCATTGATAATTGAAGAGTACAAATTTTGTGACACTCTCCCTCTCTAGGAGAAAGATTGCATAAACCTAAAAGTTGAAAATCCCCTTCGAAAATACACATGCTTGTCAACATAAAATGTAGAAGTCAAGGGAATATTTCCAAATCCCCGTTTCTGGATTAACCATTTGGTAACATTAGGCACAAAGTATAAAATGTACACTCATCTATGCATAAATCTATTCCTACAAACCATATTTAAGTAGATACCAATCCTTTTAAGTGCCATCCTAGGAACCATATTTAAATGGACATTGCCATTTTAACATTCTAAAAAACAACACATAATGCCATAAATTTTTGGATTTGAAATTCCAACTAACTACATAGGGTTTGTATCACGTGCGATTTTTTGGGAAAATTTTCATTAACTTTTTAATTTATGCATTGGAAATCTATTCAAAAACATGTTTGACAAAACAAATCTGTCATATTTTGCAGTGGCTCTCTAACTAAATTATAAGACCATGTGTAGTAATACATGCAATGGAATATATTTGTGAATAAAACCATCTTATACAATAGATAACTGCAATGATAAACTAACCATAGTTGATTGCACCAGCCCCCATATTCTTCCTCGCTTAAGCTCAGTAGACAAAAGGTAAAACTCTATACAACTTTTTGTCATAAAACAACATAAGATTCAAATATACAGAGCTCCAAAACACATTTATTCGTTGTTACTTTGTGTCATATACAGTGGCATGATCATAATCAAGCAAACTGAGTGTCTTCCTTAGTGTCATAATATTCTTCTTTTTAAATGCCAAATTGAGGTCGATTGGATGCACATACTTGCAGGTGGGGCATGAAGGAAAATCCTTCTAAAGCATCACAAACATGTGACACTATGCATAGGCCACTGCAATCATCTCTCCACTATTTTCATCAAAGAGATCGGACAAGTTCTCCCTTTCAGTTGCAAGTTCTTCCTTTTGTTGTTGCTTCCATATTTCACCATTTTCTAGAAGATTCATTTGGGGTCCAACTGCATAGGTTGACAACCAGAAACCAGACTTGTTTCTCTTGGATCATGCCAAGTTTCACTTTTGTGGCTCAATTGTAATAATATATTTTCCCTGTCTAAAATCATTTATGAATTCAATGAACAACAAAAGAAACCATTCATAAAAGAGAAACATAATTTGTACTCAAGAAAAAACGAGAAGAATGAAACAAACTTGAAGGTGAATTCAATGATAACAACAACAAAAAAACCATGAATAAAAGAGAAACACAATATGTAATCAAGAAAAAAATAGAAGGAAACAAACCTGAAGGTATAAACATTGCTTCCATTTTGGAGGCAGTGAAGACTAAACGTGAAGCTCAATACCAATACTTGAAAGTTTTAATTTCTATCCACCGACACCAATCTCATCACCATGTTTAGAATTTCCTGAATTCCAACTTCATTTTCTCATCTTAGATACATATTCAAACATCTTCTTAGATCCTACAAGCCTCTAGTACTGAACCTTGAAAAAGTCTAGGGTTTCAAGGGACCGACTAGGGTTTAAAGGAAAATGACCACAGGATGGGGAGTGCAAATCTAAATTGATAAAAGCTACAAATTCATGTGAGAATTTTGAAAGACTCATATTATATAGAGAAACACTGGTGAAAGTTTGAGGTATATATTAGCTCTAGGAGATACATCTGTATTGAATGTCATCGAATACTGCACAATATCTCTTAAAGGTTGAATCCAATATTAAAATCCTTGGAAGTTTCTCTGCATATTAAATTGCTTGTACAGTTACTTCATAATGTTCAATAGCTCCCAAGTGGTGGAAACAAAATGAGCTACATGGAAAACATGTTGCTTTACTGCAAAAACCAAATACACTATTCTACTTAGAAACAGGGTTCCCATGGAACTGACTATAACAAAATTTGGGCAGGGTCCAACTCTCAGGATTAGAATACTCTATTCTACATGGAAACATGGTTGTAATGGAGCAAATGTATTGTAGAAAATTTTGGGAAGGGTAAGATTTTGAATATTGATGAAATAGAACTTGAGTTAGATAATTTCGGTAGGGTCTTTCAATGGAACGGATGGTAGCAAAATTTTGGTAGGCTATGATTTTGATGAAATAGATTAAGAGTTAGATAAATAGGGAAGGATCGGGTTAAGAATACTCAATTCAATATGGAAATGTGGTTTGCAATGGAATATAGAAAAATTTGGGTTGGGTAAGGTTATGAGGAAATAGAACCATAGTTAAAGGTGAGTTAAAGCCTCTATTAAACTTATTTTTTATTTACAACAACACTCTTGCAGGAGTTATCAACCAGGCTAGCTATTGTTTGAATCTTGTGCTTGGAAGATAGTATAAATCACGTAAGGCAATTACTACTACTGTTGGGATTATTGTGCTTAGGATCCTCCACAATACCCTTCCACATGTGTTATATCGGATTTCACCACACTAGGTGAATCACACATTGTATGGCCTTCCCCTGTCCCACTGCAGACTCATTAGCCCCTATGGACCACTTTTTGTCTTTTGATGTGTCCTTGATCATCCCTAAAAACATAAGAAAAATGATATACGTGGATTTTTCCCTGATAACCGCATACATACGCGGATATGGCCTCTATAGTCACGTACATCGGGATGTGTGCATAATCCAAATCCTTTTGGAGTTTTCCTTGACTTGGATCCGACTCATATGACTCATGGCCTTCCATATGCCTTGAGATCGCACGGATTCGACCTTTCAATATCCCTTTGAAAAGCTATATAAGGAACCCCTTGGTACATTGAAAACATAAGAGAGAATTGAGAGTAATGAAACTATAGTCCATTGTTTCCAGAACTTATGCTTGAGTCTGCATCCCTTTGTCCCTTGGAGCACTGTTGTGTTCTTCCCAAGCTTGCCCTTTGCTAGTAAGCTTGCTATCGAAGTGATGGAGGATTGAGGTGGTGGAGGCCCAAGTGGGGGATTCAGTTTCTCTGGTTCGCAGACGTGCCGTCAGAGGTTGTCACTTGTAATCTCTGATTCATATTAATAGAAATATCTTTTCCTGTCCAGTAATGTGTATTTGAATGAATATTGTATCCATTGGAATATGTCAAATGATTTTATGTTATTGATTATATATGCTAGAATAGATCTAACACCATGAAATATAGTATGCTTGTATTGTTTACTTGTTGGTGAGGACGTGTTATAACAATTCAAGCTGAAGATTGGAAAGCTCAACGGGGATCTACTTCAACCGTCTGGAATAAGGTACGAGGTTCGATCCTTTAGTGTTAGATGTTTTTATTTCTATTGCATATTGGGAAAGATTGATTTCTGGAGTCTAGCTGTCTATTGTGGTACCCCAAGCCATAGGAATTTCTCTCCGTAACAACATGTCCTAAAAATACTCATTACCAACTCAAATTTAGATATGCCTAACATTTATGTGTCTTAAAAAATACTCATTACCAAGTCAGATAGGCCTAACATCTGCGTCTTTTGGAATTGTGTGCAAGACATAGATACTGCTTTGTCTTTGTGTTCATGTGGGAAGTGTCATAATCTAAACTTCACAAAAAAGGTGAAAAATAAGGATAGTTTTAAAGAGATATTAATAATCCAATTCAATACAAGTCTCCATGATCATAATCAATGGTAGTGTCCAAATAGAAAACAACTTTCATACTCTATTGAACAAAGCTTTCTCTTGGTTTCAACAAAGGAAAAATGTCCATTATATTTATCTATTGCTATATATGACCATAGTTTCATTTCAGAGTTTTGCATAGCTAAACGTGCTTTAGTTCTTCTCCAAATTTTGTTTCTCCTCAAAACATCTAATTTAACTACCAATCCTTCGCTTAAACTCATAAAGCCCAATTTGGTATTGTGCACATCTTTCTTAGCAGCCTAGGTCCATAGTCACAATGTGATTTTAATGGAAAGTATAATAATTTTCCATTTCGATTTAGTTTTATTGCAAGACAAAGTACGTACGTAGTGATACCTTTCACTAAAAATCTGATGATGATAAAATGAATAGAAGTAGATGTTCCTCTACTTATGCAAGGTCAATGTTGGCTCAGAAACCTCAATGAGGAATATAGCCTAATACAGGATAGCACAAGTTGAAACAACAAGACACGAGAAAAAAGAGCTACAAATATTCAAATGAATATAATCCATTTACCCGACTGTACAAACCTCTTTTAAATTTAGTAATCATGAATGAGTTATTTACCCTGCTATATAAGGATTTTTTAAATTCAGTAATTATGAATGAGACGTTTCCCTATATTGGTGAATTGTTAGGGCACATGGAATCTGCAGTTCTCTCTAGATTTAAATCAGGTCAAAGAGCACTATAAGAATCATTCACTTATATCTCAAAGAAAAAGTAAACAACTAATGGAAAATGCAATAATTCCACCTACAACAAAGAGGGTATCAATCAAGCTTTCATTCTTCATCTTCACATCTTTCAAATCACTTTGTTCTTTAAAAAATTAATGAGAAGATGCTAAGACATTGTTGTAGTTCAAAGTTTTGTGGCAACCCAAAGATCTTCTGAGGATAAGTAGACTATTCCTTCCATTTACATGGGAACCTCCCATGTCTTCCAAATGCATGCCAAGCTCAGTCAACTTCAGATTTGCATGAGAACCATATCCAACTCCATCATTTGAAATTCTCTACTATCACAAGGATACCTTGTAAAACCCCAAAAGGAAGAATTTAATGAGCATGAAGTATGGAACCAAAGTGTATAAGGAAATCTTTGTCAGTAGTACAATGTTTTTTCCTCCTATTCATGAGGATCCAACTAAACCTTTGTTGTTCCTAAGATCATTCCAGAGTTTCCCATCTTTCCTTTCCCTCTCAACATATGTGATTGGTGGCAACCCATTTGCCAAGGAGATATTAACTTGGACCTCTCTGTTCTGGCCTTTGTAAAAAATACTTTATGCAACTGCATGGTTTTTCAAATAAAGAATAAAGATCCAAACATATAATATTTTTTATGCTTGCAATAACGATTCCCTTCATGGTCTACCATATTCTTAGATTCCTCCACTTCATTTTCTTAATGTTGTTGTAATTTCATATCAAATCACTGGACTTGAGAGGAAGCACAAAAAACTCCAAATTTCACAACGAATTCATCTACAAAAGAAACTCACTTCAACCGAACAACTCGTAGAATTCAATTGAATACAAATTCACTTCAACCATACAACTCGTGAATTCAATTGAAGACAAATCTAGGCAAATGGAGAACCTCCTTTGCAAAGTAAACCCAACAATATTTTATTGCTTGATAACACTTTAACTTTTGAAAACATATTTCCAACTGAAATGGAACCAACAAACAACCTTTAATGTAAAAGAATTTCCTAGAGATAGATACCTAAACCCTGGTGATATTGATGCTTTACAAACTTTGTCTAGCATTCATGAAGTGAATCTATAACCTGCCATATGCAAAAATAAACATATGGCGAGATTTAATATTCGGAAATCCAATGTACCCAAAAATAATACCTAAGCAACAACTTCATTTGATAAAATAGAAATGGAGGACATTGAAATACTCACAAACAATTTGATAAAACAGAAATGGAGGACACGAAAATACTCACAAATTGAAAATCTAGTTGGTACATCAACGATTTCTGATGCAACTAGGGCTGATCACTGTGAAATGGCCTTAGAAGAATCACCACCATAGTTAAAGAATGGAAGAATAACTCACAATAAGGTTGATTCTAATTCATTTCCAGTTTTAGTCCACATTTGAACATAAATGAGATGGTACTTATTATGAAGAGCAAATATTCTCTAAAGCATAAATAATGCCTTGTGATATTTGTTTTGGACATTATCATGTGCAACTTGAGAATGTGAATCGATTTTTTTATAAGAGATCTTGCTATCAATCAGAGAAGATCCTATATGATCTCACCTACATCCAAACATTATCTACTATGATAGCTCTCCTCATAAATGTGTTTATAACCCAAGAAGAAACAACACAAACCCCCCTTTGTTTAAGCCTATGATAATGCTTCCTTTCTAGGAAATTTTTAATTTGAGTCCATGTGATCCTTGGTATTCTTGGAAGAAACTAAAGGATTATCTTTCTCCTCCTTATCCTTCTCAATCCATGTTTTCCCTAACCCTTTATCTACGGTCTACTCTATTGGAAATATTAATTACTCGCTGATCCACATGGAAAATCAATCGACTATGTTAGAGTTTGAAGCAGGTCAGTTTCTATCAGACAGTATGACAGGATCAAGAGTTCACGTCTCTCATACATAAGCCAGTTGAATTAAATCATTGAATCTAAGTATCTAGGTAGATAGTTATTACAGTCTTTAATGCAATTCGATAGAAGTTTTTTATAAGAAGAAGTAGTTTGTAAATCTGTATGCAAAGACAAACAGACAAAAACAGAGGTACAAAGAAGAGAAGAATGGAGTAAGTGTGCGGAGAAGAAGAAGGAAAAAATATGTGAAGAGTTTGAAGCTCAAGCTTCTGTGTTTTGTGAAAGTGTTGAGAGCTGAAGCTCTATAAAAGGTGAAACATCCTTGTAAATTTCCAAGTTTGTATTTACGGCTATAGTTATTTGTTATGCCAAACAAGATATATAAATCCATATTTTATGGTTTAATGCAATTTTTATTTAGCCGCACATCTTCTCCAGGTTTACTAGAGTGAATGTTGTTTACATTTACTGTTTAGTGAAAGACACAAAGAATCCATAATTATTTCACCGCTTAAAAGTTCTATTTTTTATCCACATAAGTGTTCGACACAAGTCTTATTTAATATTTGGTTATATATATTGTGAGTGAGTCACAATTTAGTTGTGTCAGAGTTTATTCCAAGTTTATATCATTGGTGAAAAGTGTTTTTCATATCATAAGTCTTTAGACTAGGAAATATCCTTTTATAAAGTTCGACTAATTTTTTTTTTTTGTCAAAGTGAAAGCTGGTGGCACAAGTGTTGGTCACAACCTAAATCCCATCGTAGTAAAGGATAGTAGAAGTCAAGTGAGTCTGTCAAGGTAAAAGTGAGTCGGGTGACAATTCCGTTGCAGTAACTCCATCACAGTAATTCAGTCACAAGTATTTTTGGTCGCAAGACTTTCCGTTAAAGTAAAAATGGAAAGAAAATTTTATGACTGTGTGGTAACTCAAGTCTATCGTTGAAGCAATTGTCTTTCCCAAGATATGTAGTTAGAGTAGGTTTAGGAAAGAAATCTTGTCTTAAAAGGGAAAAAATAATTTTCTAAGGAAAGTTAAAAATAAAAAATGACTTTCACTTCTGCTTCACAGATGTCGAGTTTACAAAATCCAATTTTTACAAGAAATAATTATGAGTATTGGTCTCTAACAATGAAGGATTTGTTTAGGGATCAAGATGTTTGGGAGATAGTTCAGAATGGTTATGCAGAACCAACAGATCAGGCGACATATAACAATCTGACACAAGATGAGAAAAATGCCCTAAGGGAATAGAGGAAGAAAGATGGAATTTATATATGTTCTACATATACCAAGCCATGCATGAAAGCATACTCCCAATAGTAGCAACATAAATTACCTCTAAGCAGGCATGGGACACATTGGAGACTGAATATCAAGGCTTGGACAAGATAAATAATTCCAAGTTGTAGATTTTGAGAAGAGATTTTGAATCTCTGTCAATGAAATACATAGATTCAATAGACTCATTCTATGCTAGAATTGTTGATTAGATAAATCAACTAAAATCTCATGGATAAACCATAGAATACCAAGGGTGGTTGAAAAATTTATCAAAAGTCTTCCCCAAGATTTGAATCCTTGGTTGTAACCTTGGAAGAAAACACAAACATGTCGGTGTTTATCATTGATGAGCTAAAAGCTTCACTCATCAATCATGAACATATAATCAATATATCAAACACATCATTGGAAGGTGCATTCACAGTACAGTCATACATAAGTCGTCGTAGAGGCAGGGGGAGAAACAATTCTAGAGGAAGAGGAAGAAACTTCTCAAAAGGAGGACACAACAAAAGTCCCGCAAATGTCACTGGTAGAGGACATAATCATAACCCAAGTCAGCCAAGTGGTCACAGGTTTGATGAATAAAAAATTCAATGTCATTATTGTAAGAAATTCGGTCATTATGCATATGAATGCAGGAAGAAGCAATATGATCAAGGAAGGAAAAGACAAAACTGGTCGACGAACACCAGCACTTCGTCAAGCGCAATGTTGATGGCATGCGCATCCCCAACTGAATGTAATATCGTTCAAGAAATTCCATGCGACATATGGTATTTAGATCCAGGATGGAACAATCATATGACTAGTAATTTAAATTTGTTTTCCAATCTATATAAATTAGTTCAAACTGATGTCACACTTGGAAATAATGTCCAAGTCATTATTTTTGGAAAAGGTATTGTTGGTATTCTAACCAAATAGGGGAAGCAAAAGTTTATGCCTAATGTCTATCATGTCGAAGGTCTAAAACACAATTTTTCGAGTATTGGACAACTGATAAAGAAAGGGTACGGAGTCTACATGGAGGAAAATCACTGTGTGAGTTAAAGAAATATGTCCAAGAAACCATTTGATAGCAAAAGAGCCACTGAAAAGCAATCACTTGTTTCCATTGAGGATAGTTCTTAACATGAAAGGAAAGAAAATTCAAGGCAGAAAGTGAAGAAGCAGTCGTACATTTCGACAAGAAAGAAAATGGCAGCGCTATAATACAAGTAGCATTTCAAATAGAAGTTCAAGATGATTCCTGGTCGCGGCATTTCATATTTGGATATCTGAATTTTGGTGGGATGAAGCTATTGCACACAAAGAATACAGTGAAAGGATTTCCATTGATCAACAAACTAGAGAGAGTTTGTGAAGGCTGCATTTTTGGAAAGCAACATAGAGAGACTTTTCCAGTCGGAAAGTCATATAGAGCACGCACACCACTTGAGATTGTGCACTCTGATATTTGTGGCCCAATGTAGACATCATCCATTGGAGTCTGCAATTATTTTCTTGCTTTTATTGATGACTACTCAAGAAAAACATGGGTATATTTTCTGAAACATAAATCTGATGCATTTAGTTGCTTTCAACAGTTTAAGGCACCCATGGAAAACTAGAGTGGACACCGCATCAAAATCCTAAGGACAAACAGAGGCAGTGAATATGTTTCAAATGAATTTCTAAAGTTTTGCAAGTCCCGTGGCATATAGAAGCAATTCACTACATGGTATACACCTTAGTAGAACAATGTCACATAAAGAAAGAACAAAACCATTATGGAGATGTCATGGAACATGATGGAAGACAAGTATTTGCCAAATTAATATTGGACTGAAGCAGTCTCAAATGTTGTATATATTATGAACCGGTGTCCAAAAAAGAGCGTGAAAAACAAATTTCCTCAAGAAGCATGGACATGTATGAATCATAGTGTTTCTCATTTAAAATTTTTTGGTTGTTTTGCATACGCTCATGTTCCAGATGAGCTAAGAAAGAAGTTAGACAAGAAGGAACAAAAATTTATTTTTGTTGGCTACTCTGAAGATACAAAAACATACAAGTTGTATGATCATGTTGCGAAGAAAGTAATCATCAATCACGATGTTCAATTTGTTTAGAATGAATCATGGGATGGAACCGTCGAAAACTTATGTTAAGATTATGTCAAATGTCGAGCATGATGACATGATGGATGAAGTGGTTCAAATGCCACAATTAAGTCAATCGGTCGTAGCACCATCGACTCCCATGACACTACAACATGGTTCAACACAAGGAACATTGACACAAGTAACAACTCAAGCTATGTTGAAAAGCACACCAAGAGGACATCAAACTCCATCAAGTAGTTTGTCGAGGTCGACATCGACACATCCAGTGAAGACAAGAAGTATGCATGAAATATATGAGGTTGGTACACTGAATTCATTCTCTCCCTTCGCATTATTTTCTCAAATAGATGATCCACTAACATTTGAGGAAGCTGTCGAAGATGAAGTATGGGCATAAGCCATCGATGAAGAAATATATTGCATGAAGAAAAACCAGACATGGTGGTTGATGTACCAAAAGATAAAGATGTTTAGTGTCAAATATATTTACAAAAACTAAGCAATATGCTGATGGAAATGTGGAGAAGCACAAAGAAAGAATGGTAGCAAGAGGGTTCACACAGCAACCTGACATAGATTTCAATAAAACCTTCACACCCGTCACACACATGGATACAGTCAGAACAATTTTGGCCTTTGTTGCTCAAAACAAATGGTCTGTTTATCAAATGTATGTTAAATCAACATTTATTGAATGGCTATTTAGATGAAGAAGTATATGTGTAACAACCACAAGGATATGAAGTTCTAGGACAAGAGAAAAAAGTGTACAAGATGAAAAAGGAAATCTATGGTTTGAAGCAAGCTCTGAGAGCTTGGTACAGTCACATTGATTCCTATCTCACTGAAAATGGATTTCACTGAAGTAAAAGTGAACCGACGCTGTACACCAAAATTAACGAGCAAGGTTACATGTTAATTGTCTTCCTGTATGTAGATGGTTTAACATTTACTGGTGATTTTTTCATAAAAGAAAAATAGAATAGTCATGGAAAGGGAATTTTAAATGATTGATTTGGGGCTTATGAAGTTTTTCTAGGAATTAAAGTCCAACGGTCTGAAAGTGGTATGTATGCTTATATCACAGTCAAAGTATGCAAGTGCAGTTTAAAAAAGATTCAATATGTCTAATTGCAATTTAGACCCAACACCAGTACTAATAGGTTTAAAATTGAGTAAAGATGATGATGGATCAACTGTAGATCCTACTATGTTTAGAAGGATTGTTGGAAGCCTTATGTATTTAACAACGATGAGACTAGACGTTATGTATGTAGTAAGTCTGGTCTCAAGATTCATGGAGTCTCCAAAAGACTCTCATTGGCAAGAAGGTAAAAGAATTTTGAGGCATGTAAGTGGCACAAAATACATTGGCATTAAGTATTCAACCTTAAAAAAATTTAGACTTATTGGATACACTGACAGTGACAATGGAGGCAACATAGATGATAGGAAAAACACATCTGGGTACACATTTCATTTTGGTACAAGTGTTGTGTCGTGGGATTCAAAGAAACAACCTATAGTAACCATGTCTTTATCAGAAGCTGAATATGTTGCAGCTACAAGCATTGCATGTCAAGTTGTTTGGATGCAGAGAATGTTAAAAGACCAGTCACAAAACCAACAAGAACCAATAACCATTTTCTGCAACAACAATTCAGCCATTGCTTTGTCGAAGAATCCTGTGTTTCACAAGAAAACCAAATACATCGACACAAAGTATCATTTTATAAGAGAATTGGTGAACACCAAAGAAATTTGTTTAGAATTTTGTAGTCTGAATATCAGCTTGCTGACATCTTTACAAAACCTTTGGCAATGAATACATTCCACTATCTGGGAAGTTATTTAGGAATGACAAGTTCTTCTCAGTGAACTCTATCATGAATAGAGCAAGTTTCAGCTCTGAAACATTTGTAATATTTTGTTTTAAAATTTCGATCTACTCATAATTAAGGGGGAGTGTTGGAAATATTAATTACTCACCGATCCACATAGAAAATCAATTGACTCTGTCAGAGTCTATAGTAGGTTAGTTTCTATCAGACAATATGACAAGATAAAGAGTTCATGTCTCTCGTATATAAGCCGGTCGAATTAATTTGCTGAAACTAAGTTTCTAGGTATATAGTTATTACAGTCTTTAATGTAAGTTGGTAGAAGTTTGTTATAGGAAGAAGAAGATTCTAAATCTATACATGGAGACAAACACACAAAAACAGAGATACAGAGAAGAGAAGAACATAGTAAGTGTGCAGAGAAGAAGAAGGAAAAACCCACTTGTGATTTAGTGTTGAGAGCGAAAGCTCTGTAAAAGGTTAAACATCCTCATAAATTTCCAAGTTTGTATTTACAGCTAGAGTTCTTTGTTATGCAACAACAAGATATATAAATCCATAGTTTATGGTTTAAAGCAAGTTTTATTCAATGGCACATCTTCTCCAAATTTACTAGAGTGAATGTTGTTTACATTTACTACACAAAGAATTCACAATTATTTAGACACTTTAAAGTTCTAGTTTTTATCAGTCCATATAAATCTTATTTAATATTTGGTTATATGATATTCTGAGTAAAATATTTTTCATATCATAATATCATTTTTAAAGTTCAACTAAAAGTAGTTTGTTGAATTGAAAGTTTATGACACAGGAGTAGGTCCCACTAATTCAGTCCCAAGTATTTTTAGTCGCAATACTTTCCGTTAAATTAAAAAGTTTATGACTAAGTCAAGTCTACTTCTGAAGCACTTAATTTTGCCAAGATAGAATTCCTACATATTTAGGGAGAACCCTAGTTTTTTATTAGATTCCGTAGGGAGCTGATGCGTGCATGAGTGATACGAGGATATGGCCATGCTTATGGAATAATGAACATATGAAACATATGTCTTTATTGGGATTTTGAAATTACTTGATACATGAGGGATTAAAATCCCAATCTATTTCATTTTCAAAGGCTAAATCGACAGTTCCGTGAACAAGTTCCCGGGATAATGCCGGTGGGTGGAAGGATTGGTCATCGCTGTTGGCATTCTCATTGTTGTGTCCCTTTTCCTTTTTTCTGTGAAGTAGACTACTGTAGTGCTGCTGCAATCTGCGTTGCTGCATCAAATGTTGCTCTATTTTTGTGAACCCTGCTTTAGCATGCTTGTGATTGTAATAAAGAATCTTCTATACAAATCAAATGCATGAACAAAACCCATACCTGCAATTCATGCTTCAATGGGCATGTAACTTAAAAGCAATGCTCAAGATGTTGTTCTCAGGCTAATGGATAAACAACGACGAGACAACCATCGGTATAACGAGGATACAACCAGGGAAACTTACGTAATACATAAAGAATGAGAAGACATACAGGAAAAACTGTCTGAGCTTAAAAAACATGTATGTTTGGTCCATCCAACAAACCATCAGTGAAGTCAACCATTGACTTTGTTGTTGGTCTGTTGGATGGACCAAACATACATGTTTGTTTGTTAAGGATGGCCGAAGAAACTCGCTGAGTAGACCAAGAATATCATAACAGAACAATGTCTGAGAATGCATTCTCACCCAGATGCGGTTCAATGACGAATAATGATATGTTTTAATATCATTTGCCAAACCAATGAGGAATCTTTGCTATAGTGTAGATAGATTGTGTCCATTGTTTCATTGTTTCAACGCATTAGACGTAATTAATGTCTAGGTCATCTTTTTTTGCATCAGATTTAGTAATCCTTGATATGGAGGAGAGATTATGATCCTCAATCTAATTATGTCTTGAAGGCAACGGTGGCTTATGGAACTCAATCTAATTCCGTCTTGAAGGAAGTGTGAAACAAGTCAATTGCGTTTTTCTACGAGTAGTCGTCCACGTTTAAGTAGGAGAGACTACTAAGGATGGCGGCAATCACTCCTCTGAATACTATAGACGACACAACGAGTAGACCCCATGAACACTTACAATTGCTTTGTTCTGAAGAAAATATGGCCTCTAGAATGGCTGCCTGCATGATCACGTAAAAACTTAAAAAATTGAATATGCTATCTATGATTTTGGAATAGGCAACTTTAAACTACAAAATATTTCGATCCAAACACTCCATATCACCAATTTAATTAATTATGGTTTTATTGTGAATGTCAAACTAATATAATATAACTCAAATATAGTAATAAATTAATATAACCATAAAAGAAAATTTTAATATTTAATAATACTAATGTATTTTATTATTCTATTGTCAAAATATGGTTATTAGTTAAAATATTGATGTGAAAGGAATAAAATATAGTATTTATTAATAAAAAAATTGTACTAAAGTAACAATAACATGATTTTTATAATATATTATTTTAGATGTTAATATAATAATATTAATAACAATTAAGGAAGTGTAATTAAATATAATAAATTTATAATAATAGATGTATTAATGATGAACATATGTTCATTATTATTAGAATGTATATGATCAACGTCACAATGCAACATAAAAAATGTCATAAAGATGTGACATCAAATCTTTGCAAACTGTGTGAATGTCACATAGCCTTTGTTTAATTGAACATAATTTGAAAAATACATTGAGGAATGCAAGCATTCAAATAGGATGTAGGAGGTTGACAAAGGGTTATGATAATTGTCATTGGACATGTCGCACTGCAACGTTAGCATTTAAAATCAACATTTACTATGTCGTGGAAATGTTTTATTAGATTCTACTAGTGCAAAAATTTTGTAATTGCCATGTTGCATTATGGCTATGTTGAGTAATGTGGTAATGTGACAATATGTAAGTCATTGTAATGTTTCAGAATGATTAGGTGTAGTGATATTTTCAATTGTTAAGTCTGTTTTGACATAAATGAAGGGTTATGTTCAATTACGTCATTTCTCTATGAATATATTGTATTTGGGTTATGTTCATTAAGGTGGTTGATTGCATTACACCATTAAAAGTAATTTAATAAGTCAAATATATGTTTAATTTATGAAGTGGTATGGTGTATTATCATAGTGAGTGAGCATTAAGTTGAATTGTGACATTGCTCTATGGTCATGTTGCAATATGTTAATGTTGGTTGCTGGATTTTTGTTACATGATGCCATTAATTAAATTGTTTTGTAGTAGTTGGGTTTAGTTTTATTTTGAATTTTTTTTTTGCATTTTGAAATCAATGAAGGGTTATATTGGATTCTGATGTTCATTGGTGCTTATGGTGTTTTGTGACATTCGTTTGTGGTTATGTTGTACTATGTATCTATTATTTCTTGAATTATGTCGAAATACGAGGTTTGTTGCAAAGATTTGGAAGGATTGGGTTTGCTTTTCTTTAAATGTGGTTGTTTCAATTAAACAACCACATGAAGGGGAGTGATGGATTTTGTCACATCGCCACATTTATAAAAGGTTATATTGTATTGCGACATAATGGTTACGATTCAATATGGTTGTGTTTTTGTTAATGTAATTTCTTGCAATTATACATAAAAATTTATAGACATAAGCATGATAATTATAATAAAATGATGTAAGCATGTGGGAATCTGGGAATTTGATAGTATTTGTTGGAAATGTGAGGTTGCACATTACCATTTCTTTTATAATAAATAGTAAATATGTTGTTGAGGAGTGCATTCATGAATCTAATTTACATTATAGTCAATATATTTAATAAGTTGCTAAAATATTTTGGAAGACTGTAATACTGCAACAGTTGTTTAATTGATATGTATTAAATGTGAAACTAAATTTTATTATACGCAGTTCCACTTCCATATCTTTTATGATTGGTGATGTTTATTTTATAAGCAATTTCAGTTCCATATATTTTTATGCCTATGGGATTTTAATTGCAACAATTAAAAAACATTGTACATTAGTTCAACTTAGTATAGAAAGTCATCATAAATTACATGATCATTAGTTATGTTGTTTTCATTTGAACAAGGCATGAATGTCAATTGTGGAGCAAATAACGATTATCTTTGTTACTTCAAGTCGATTTTATTGTTATATAGTCTACAATGTTTGCACTAAAATGTTTTTGTAGACTCATATACCGCAATAGTTGTTTAATTGATGTGTATTTAACGTGAAACTGGATTATTTTCTAAGCAATTTCAGTTCCATATCTTTTATGATTCGTGATGTTTATGAAAAACAATCAAATAAATTATTAAACGAATACAAAAATTCACAATTTCAATAAAATACTAAGCATTGCAATCATGAACATAATGTAAATGAATGTATCGATTGTTAAAATTTGAAATCTAGGATTTTAATTGCAACAATTACATATATTATTTAAATTGTTACTTGAGGAAGTGAAATATTGTATTGATTATTTAAATTGCAATTTGAGCATCCGAAAAACTGTAGTAAGAATGGAATATGCAATTTTTGAAAATCCTTCTACAGTACGTCAACTTAGTACAAAAAGTCATCATAAATTGCATTATCGTTAGTTATGTATTTTGAATTTGAATGAGGCATGAATCTCAATTTCAAACCAAATATGGAATATCTTTGTTATTTCAAGTGCAAAAAAGTGTTCTTTAATGTGCAATGCTTGTACTCATATTGAGTTCAAATCGAATGCTTTGTTTATTCATTTGTTGATAATGCATTGTTTGTGTTAATGTATTGTATATTATTGGTTTAATTGGAATGTTTACATTTTAACCACATTATTTTTTAATAATATAGCACGACACAAGAGCGTATAGTAGTGTAACTATCAACACAATTGCTAAAATACTTTTAGTGTGTGAGGGAAAGATATGTAATATTAATTGTACTATTTAAAAGATGTAAAATATAGTTTGCATTAAATTCCTGATATAGCCAATAAATTTTGATGTTATACAGTAAATAAATCTATTTTTAAGATCAAAACTAATAAAAATATTGATTTGAAGCAAAAACTCAAACATAGCTACTCCAAAATTTCCATATTTATAAAAAGCTTCCTGAGCTAAAGCAATCTTTTATTTAAAACCAAAACAAAATTTGCACATAGTGCAAAAACTAAAACATAGTTTTCTTTACAAAGGCTCATATACCTATTGAATTACATGCCAAAATCCTACAAGGACTGAAACAATGTTGGAGGGAATGGGAGAAGATCATTGAATAAAACCATGCTTGGAGTGAGAGGAAAGAAATTCTTATGCATGATAATGTTACTGCATTGATGGTTTGCTGGCAAAGGTAGACGGTGATTTGGAAGCATTGATCTTTCATCAATTGTTAAATGTGTAACACTGCAAGTTTCCAAATCATAGTATATGAATGGAATTTCAGCATTCTTTCACATCAATATAGAATTTTCAACTGCTTAGAATGGTAGATAGTCTAAACAATGTCCATTTATATTTCTTGTCATACCTTGTAAAAGGGTCCATTTTAACCCTCTACCATCCTCGAAATGACTATCTGTTTGTTGAACATAGTGTTGACCATGTTTGAAACCCTGAATTTAATCTATGCACCATATACTTGTAAAACCATCATTCACAAGACATATCAATCGGTTGCAGTGTAAGGTCAGACACATATATTGTTTCCTACGTCTTGTGTAAATTGAATGCATACCCCATATATTCATTTCAATGTTCAGCGAGTACATTCTGTACACATACGAGTCATCTTCTTCAAAAGTTATTTTCACATGCAACCAATAAATTTTTCCTTTATAAAAAACAACATCTTTAGAAGCAGTAGGTTCACCATCAACACCAATTGTTTCTCTCCAAACTCTTTGGATATTGTTGCAGATATAAAATTTAGGACCGTGTTTAGCACGCTTATGACATACAAGTATCCATTCATGTTTTTGTTGATCAGTGTTGCCTATCAGAGAAAATAAACCATGGTCTCCTATATCAATAATGCCTATATCTGAGAAACGCTTTATGAATGGATTTATGATGTAATAATCCTTATGCCCTCGTAGAGGACAATATTTTGAGAGAAAAATGATTGAATCGACTGTACATTCAATCATATATCTATAGTATGGATAAGGGACATGGAACAAAGATGTATGTCCTATATTATTAATGAACTTATATAGAAAACGATTTTGATACTGTCCCAATAGTTCAATTAAAAGCCCAGTTTCTGTTATATTGTTATTTTTCCAAGTGCTAACAAAAGATGGCCTGGAAAATAACTCTTCACAATGTTTAGAGATTGATCGCAAATGAACCAATGTTGAAAATGGCACCCATAGGAGAATCATCTCTAGAAACTCGAGCGACAGTAAACTCGAAATGCTTGGATCCATTTGCAATTAACTAAACAAAAACATTAAAAATACATAGTTATTACTAACAGAAACATAATAAATTGTAAAAATAATTTCTTTGAACGAAAACACAAATCTATTTAAACTAATTATAAATAAGATATAGGTTGACAAGGGATTATTTAGGAACAAATCAAAATTCAAAATATTATTCAAACTTATAAAATATCTTTAACACATTTACATAACTGCATGCAATGATATAGTGAAATAAATACAATGATGAAAAAGTAAAGAAAAAACACTCTAAGTATTTTTTCATATATAGATGATGATGAGAGTGGCTCAACAATTTTTTTTTTTCCTTGGCATGACGCCACGAATTTTCTTTGCTTTTTTTTCAGTATTTTTTCTAGGTATTTTTGCCAAGATCACGAATTTTGTTCTTCACCAATCTGTGGTTAGGATCATATTTTATTGCATCCTCAAGCTTGTCATATACCAACCCAAAACCTGATGATCTTTGTCCACATGTTTGAAAATTGTAAATAAATTTTTTGTGTATTAGTAATGCCAAATTTCTTCCCTATCTCCATTTGAATTTCTGGTTTGGAAAGGTTTCCTCTTCCAGGATGTAGAACATGTATTTGAAATCTACATCTCAACGTTGGTTCGTCTATGAGGTGTCTGATGCATACTGTTGGACGATGGTTGATTTTTTTTACATCCATTTTTTATTTGGATTTTACGCAAAGATCTGAAAAATAAAAACATACATGGTTTTATGAATTTGAACATCATGATAACCAAGTTATACAATAAACAACATTGGAGGAAATGTGGCATAAGCACTAAAATTATAAGATATCAATAATAATTAAATTTTACAGTAAAATAAAATGTAAGTTGCATAAAATGGTAACATGCATGGTCATGGTTATATACGTTAAAGTCATTGGCATGTCATCTCGTAACCTATCATTCAATAATATTTTTTTGGAACATTTCATCATTACATTCACATTTAATCGATATAACTCAGTTAAAAAAAATTACATTTACTTGTGAGGATATTATGAAAAAAAATAGATAACTATATCTTTACTCTTTCAACACATACAGAAAGAATACAAAGAACAAAAATCCAATTAGATTAGAAAAAAATAATGCTTGCCACTATATTTTCAAGTCGTAATACAGCTTAACAAATGCTTGTAAATTGAATTGTAATTAAACATATTGAAATAGTGTATGTTAACACATAGAATTTTTTTTTATTGACAACTATATGAAAATACAATGAATAAATAGAGATTAAACCTATTCTGTTTGTAATCTGGTTTCCTCTCTTGCAATCTATATTTCTTGCTGCCAATTAAAATAATAACAATGAAACATGTCAATATAAATATCTATACAATAAACAATCAAGTTACATAATAACCTAATAGTTGTGATGTTTAAGTTGAAATGGAGTCCAACTGTTGTTCTTGTTTCTTCTTGATTGTAGCATATGCATTCTTGGCCATCTTTGAATACCTTTCAAATTTAAAGGGCGGATATATGTGTAAACCATCAATAGATTTTACCCTTGAAATTGTTGTGAACATTAAACCTTGCCTCTCTACGATACCGATATCGATGGTCGCCCTTTGTAAAGTCAAACCTTGCGATTTGTGTATGGTAAGAGATGAATCCATACGCAATGGGATTTGCTTGCGATTTCCTCTAAAAATGGGTGGTATTGACACAATTTTGGGATATCTGATGTCCCATCGTAAACCAATGTAATCATCAGAAGAGATTGTAACATACATTGGCAGTTGTGGTGGTTTAGATCCTTCAAAGAAAAAAAAAATTTGGGCTGTCCCAAGTGATCCATTTACCAACCCTACTTCCACCCACAAGTTACATGTCAACATCACTCACCGACCAAGACATAAAATCACTTCTTGTTGAAGTTGGTCATCATCAGCATCAGTAAAATATTTATTCTTCGTATGTTCAACAACACATCGTGCTATAGGAATTCCAAGTGACTTTAGCATACATCGATTATGTACATTTACCAACATGTTCATAGGAAACAAATGGATTTTTGAATTGAAAGTATTAATTTCAGTACCGTCCATATTTGCATCTATTCATGACAATAAAAGATTCCAATCATCCACTATTGGGTTTGCATTTCTGATGTTGGTTAGCAACCTCTTAAAATTGACTTGATTTGGATCTGTGTCTTGTTGACGAAATATTGTGTCCAATATAACAACCTTTCTGAAATATTTCCATAAGACCCTCTCAGTCGTGTTTCCTACGTACAATGGTTTATCTCTGACAGGAGGCAATTGCCCAATATCTCCAACAAGAATCAATGATCTCCCACCAAATGAAACTGACCTTTTTTCAGGAAATGCCTCCCAAAGATGTCAATCAATTTGTATGAACAGCCTTGGCCCAATGAAACTCATTTCATCAATTAAAAAGTGTGTAGCGTATCGCATTTCTTCTTGCAATACAGAAAGTGACTGACCTTGTAAAGATTTGAAGTCTTTAATAGGGATTTTGAGGGCCGAGTGAATTGCTTTGGCTTGTATGTTGAAGACATCTACCCCTGTAGGTGCTAGCAATAACAGAGGTATTTTTCCATTTATGGAATGCATTGAAAATTCATGTCCAATACAATGTATAAGGTAAGAATTTCATGTCCCTGTAGTTCCTTGAATTATCAGCTTCAGCGGTTCTGTATTAGGTCCTTCATGGAAATGTTCAATAACAGTTTCAAAACAAAGATGTTTCTTATCAGAAAATGAGGATGGAGAAGCCGGCCTAGCATGTGAGAGATCTGGTATGGATCCTCTTAAGCATGCATTTTTTATGAAATCTATTGGGTCCTCTAAGTTTCTATTTGAACCTGTAGTACTATTCCATGCATGGATCAAGTCAAAGTCTTTGCAACCAAGAGTATCAATGTCTAAAACTTGAACAATATTGGGAGGAACAAGACAAGATAACATCTCCCACTCATCCATGTCATTCTCATGAATCACTTCATCTTAATGTGTATCGTCATCTTCTTCATTGGTATCTGGTGCCAAAGGTATCCTTTGACATGCCAAGCTCAATATCTAAGGCTCCTCCAATGCTGAATAATAATTTCTGTGCTTACGCCAATGTCATTCTGAATGTTTCTTAATGGTTTATAGAGAAATAATTCACTGAGGCAAAACGACTCAAAGGAATCTGAATTGTTGTTAGGAACCTCACAGAACCGTGGCCATACACGAACTATCGTAGGTGTATATCTTTCCTTCCACGGTTCTTTCTGACGTCGACCACTAAAAGACCATGATCGTGCAATTTCAATCAAATATAAGTGCTCCAAAAATGGAGGTCTCTTTTGGTAGTGTTATAGAAACCCAAACCTTGTTGGGAATTCGTTGTTATCCGAGTCGAAAGAAACTATTTTGAATATTTTTCTGTCAACATTAACTGAAACAAGGCTACGACTACAAATGACAAGAGGAAGCTTTAACAACATATTACAGGTTTCCTGTGCTCCTATATCTCTTTCCACAATTGTTTCAGCAAGAAATTTTTTATATCCACATATAGAGGGAATGTCAAAGTCAACGACATTGGAAATTCTTGTCAACATGTCTTGATAGCTTTCTGATCTTCTCTCAGATTTTGAAGCATACTTTGCAATGTATTTCAAAACTGCATGATGTGAAAGAACCGGCTGGCAATCAACATTAGCACGCCATATTGAAATAAGAGGAATGTTATGAACATTTAACCTATCGTCATTGCGAGCAGGTTCATATTTTGTGTCCTTTGTCATTGACAAATATTTTTGACTAGCCTTGAAGTTCCCATGGTGCATTGTATCGGCACATGTAGGAGGAACCTTTTTTTCATAAACATGAATGAACATTGCATATTGTGTGTTGTTGCACTTGATTCACTAGTTGTTCATAATCATCAAGGGGATTTGTATTGAATATTTACTGGTATCCAATAAGCAAGGATCTTCCTCTAGAGGTTGATGAATAGATATATTCCTGTGGTGAGAATCACGAAGATTCCATGTTGTTACATAATTGTCAAAGTATCGTCTTGTTGCATAAACTCTTATCGTGTCTTTCCAATCTAGTTGTTCCATGTATGGTGCACCTTCTAACCACAGGAAGCCATGGATATTTGTTGATCCCGTATGTTTCCATTCATACCTATGAAACTCATCATGCTTCAATAATATTAGCGTGCAACAAAATTTCAAGTAATAATCTAACATTTTAGATTAAAAAATAGAATAAGGAAATGATCAATAGAGGAAATTTCAACTCAAAATGGGCCTTTTAACTTTAAATAAAATTCCATGTCATCGTCTGTTAGCCAATGAAATTTCTTTAAATTTTAAATATCGTATAGGTCTTAAACATTTTTTTAATATAAATTTGGGGATAGGTATCATTAAAAAAACTACTTTTTTGTTTGTATTTTCGACATATCTCCCCGTGTTTTAACTCAAATTTCGATCGGGAGAACTTGTTGGATGCGGAATTAAATTATGCATCCACCAAGTACCCACTCGGCATACTTTTGACGGACCTTGCTACCCCAAAAACGTGATGGTGATGTCATCATCATGTTTTTTTAGGTATTTCTTGTTTTTGGGGTAGCGGGGTCTGTCAAAAGTATGTCGAGTGGGTACTCGTTGGATGTGAAATTTAATTTCGCATCCAATGAGCTCTCCCGATCGAAATTTGAGTAAAAACACTGGGAGATATGTTGAAAATACAAACAAAAAAGTAGTTTTTTTCTTTTCTTCCTCCAAAATTAATAAATATTATTTTATTATTTTAACTATTATTTTATTAATTTTTTTTAGGAGGCCCATTTTGAGTTGAAATTTCCTCTAATGGTACCTATACCAGTAGTCTTTAGCATGAAGGTATTTCACAATTATTTCTTCACGGAAAATACTAAAACATTCATCCATATAATTTGCAACAATATGTGGATAGTTTATAACATTATCGATTCTCCATCTATTTATGTTCTGTGCAGATACAGGTGCAGAATTGGGCATAACTTTATGTAGGTCTGGCCACTTGGTATAAGCTGCACTCAGAGTGAAAAACAAATTTGGGCAACAGATTTGTGATATCATGTCAATAATCTCACTATGACATATGCTCTAGTATTCCTTTGTTCCTCGAAGACGTGAACCGAAACGCATCAATCGTTTAGCTAATTTGGTGTCAGGGAATTCATTGAGCTCCTTACGTATATCTTCAATTGTGGTAGGTATGCCATCTTTAATGTTTTTTTTCATGAATACAACAGTTGTTCCTTGGCTTTGATGTCTCATTATCATGTTCAACACAAAATACCAAAACCTGGATGTTTTCCAAACCTTTGATCACAATATTTAAGTAGGTGCAACCCATACTCATGTATGCAGACATTCTTCAAACGTGGTTGCAACCAATCAGCAGTGCTTGTGGGAAACAATGTTGGAAATGCCATGTCAAACAAACCTTCTATGTTGTATTCATTTATTGGAGACAAACCAATCTCTAGCCATTCCATCTCTAAATCTGACAAAGAAGATTCTTTGTTAACAAAGTTTTGTATCTCTTCTATCTCTCTTTGTGCATTTGGAATTCTAGTTGTAAACGATGAAGGGCGAGTTTTGAGTCGATGAATTCCAATTCTATCAATGCTACATCAATCTCTTATGAGTCGGCTATGTCAAAGTTGATATAATGCAATTTAGAGGAGACGTCAGTTGGTTGGTTTGGGAGACATACGACTGATTCTGGATCAATTTCAAGATCTCGGTAATATTTGTCCATTCCTAATTTGTAATGCAATGCATCCATTACTCGTGACCTACTAACAATACAATCATAGTGCTTGGATGGAGGCCCTTCTCTTCTGAAAATTAATATGTCTAGATATTCTATTCGACAAGGAAGAGTCACTAACAATTGAAATGATATCTTGTGGGAAGCTAATTGTATGGCCGTCGTATTTATATTGACCTCCATGCACATGCGTGAACTGTAGTATTGGATTCACTCGTGCTATTAACATTTCTTCAACCTGTGTCAAAATTGATAAAACAGGAGGTTGTTGTCCAGGATTCATGTTGTTATATCGAGAGAAACAATGGATACCATGCTCTTGCCTAAATCTCACACAAATAGGTCCATCATCTCGTCTGAAAACATTCATTCCAGGGTATGATTCATGACAAACATTACACATTTACACAATTGACAATTTATCAATTTGGGCATGAAATGCTTGATGTAAAGAGGACATTTGTTGGAAAAAATTTACCATGTTTCTTCATGTATGTATATTTAAACCGTGATCTTGAGCATGGACGTTATCATTTAATCCGGAGTGAGACAAGACATGCCGACATGAACTCTCTCCTATGTTGTTGTGGCTATGTAGATTCCTGACTCGGCTTCATCGAGTACCATCACCTAAAACGTGACCCACATGGATTTCATCATGAAAATTATATTGAAGGTTGGTTTCCATCATATCATTGAGATGATTTGGGGTTTGAATGTTGTGTCCTCGACGAGCCTCGGTGCTATTATCCTGAAAAGTGAAAATGTCATTGTTAAATATTTTGTCAAATCTTCTGATAAGATCAAAATATGGAACTTGCTTGCGAATAGGTTGAATAAGACCTTTGATGTTCCAAGAAAAAATTCCTTTGTGCATCTACAAGTGGGCTACTGATCATGATTTGGTTTCAAATTATTGCTTGATCATTCATTGGTGTAGAATTGTTTTCCCGATTGAAGTCCATGTTCTTCTGTTGGCTGCACACAACATAATTTTGATTGAAATTTTGTAGAGAGTTGTCATCACCAGAACACGAAATGACATTTACCGATATCCTATTGTTTCGACAATTATGTCCAACACTAACTACTTGTTATCCATGGATGCTACTATCCTAAAATTTCGGAACAATTTCCCATTGAATTATTGCACACGAAGATAAAATAATACTGTATCTAATACTACCTTATTTTGATCAAGGTCAAATGCATGGTTGTTGTCTTGCATAGGTGAAACAATACCTTGGTTGTTCGAACAGAAATAGTTCTTGGTGGGATGGATATTTGTAAACCAGTTTTTAGTTGATTTTCAAACCCTTCTTCTTCATTCGTTAACAATGCATTGTTTGTGTGGTTGTATGAGTCATTCCTAGTAGACTTGGAATTCACATCCTTTGTTGTGCCAAGAGAAATTGTTCTTATTCCATTGCTTCTTTCAGCTATATTTGTGTTATCATTTTGTACTGTTTCATTTTGATTTGAATGCATAGCTTCCTCGCGCTCATCAAAGCATCGATTCAGACAATTGTTGTAAGTAGTGATATAAACATTGAACATGTATGTAAGTATATCTATATTGTACACATAAATACTTATTCAAATATAGACAATGCCATGTAATCCTTATACCTCGATGCCATGATTAGACAATGATTCACCAGAAGTATGATTTACGAAAGGTTCAATAATTTCATTCAACCTTTCATTACAGTTGTCGCTATATGTAGGCGTTGATGATAGAAATTGACTTCAACAATTTGATCTCCTCATTATATCAAATATGCTCTGAAATTTAGTGGGCTCGCCCTGAGAATCAATGACATTTGTGAAGGAATGACCATGACGTTCTCTTCTTTGTTTTTTGATTTGCTCATTATTCTCTTTGTAGATTAAACGACGTTTCCTATTACTATCTTCTTCTTTTTTGGTATAGTGTTTTAGTGAGGATTCCTTTTTTGTGTGACACGACGTTTCCATCAAGTTCTTCTCACTGCTGCAATTATTATTCTTCGTTAACAACATATCTACATGAACATAAAAAAATAGCTTTTGTCAAACCATATTGGTGTACAAAGGCATGTTATGGGTATATCAAAAAGAATGAAATACATAAAAGTTTCAAAATATTTTCAAATATTATCTTATAATAATTGTATTACCAAATATCGCTAAGGCATAAACTAATAGTGTACTCATGTTTCGTATCCAAGAAAACAAAACAAATTGGCATGTATGATATATTTCTATTTCAAAGAGAATGTAAATTGGCAAAACTTGAAAGAGATCAATCCAATAAGTATGATAATTAAGTATTAAAGATGTCGATTTGCATAAGGTACATGCAAGGAAGATTCCATATGTAGCACTGATTGCCAAAACTTCGATATAGTTTGTTGGAAAGAAATATTTTGAATAGGTATGATTATGAAGCATCCAAACATCTCAACTTGCATAACATACATGTAAGTAACATGCCATATATGTTTATATTATCCCATTGAAAACACATCATCAATTGAATCCATGTTTGGGAAACTTAGAATGATGGATATGTTGTCTATAAGCTCAACAACACTTAGTTGTGTTGGTTTTTCAAGACTAGATAATGAAAAATCCAACATTCTATCTTCGCTTACAAAATTAGAATGTGGGCCGATGAAGTCATAGAAGACAAAAGTAAGACGAGCATATTTTCACATAAGCATGTAATTATCAAGTGCTACAATAGGAAAATATCCACTGCATTTGCCATTAATGCCCGAGGTCAAATCAAACTTGAAACTCCATCGCAACCCACCTTCTAAAAAACCATTTCTTATTGAAGAATTTGTAGAATCATTTTGATTTTTTTTTTGTTCTATAGACCAAACTATAGTTCTCCCATCATTGATAAAAAAATAATTTCATTGCGATAACATGCTAGACTAATTGATATTGTTGCATTCGAGTGTGGAGTAAACTGGAACCCCCATTTGTTATTCTCAAGATCTATCTAGCCATAACATTGTTTGATTATACAATATGGGTTTTTTCAGTCGCAGAACATCGCCATCTATAGGACATTTTTGTTCCACTGCATATGAATACTGCTGGAAATAAAATATTTTGTTTGAAATCCTATATAGTCATGTTTCAATGCTTCCCAATGGTATTTTTATTGTTGAACATTTCTCAACAATGTAAAGAAACCCCAATCACCAAGACCAATAGACCATACAAATGTACAAGTCTTCATGAATGGATTGATGATGTAGTAGTTTCTTTTTCAATATAAGATATTGGAGGACGAAACTGCAACAATTGAACCACACATGGATTCAATTTTGTATTCGTTGTTTAAGAGTGGCATAGACAAAGATGAACAATTTCCTATTTGGCTAATGCAATGGACAACGAACCGATGTCTACAAGAAGGCCCAAAACCAACCAAAACTCCATATTCTTTCACTTGATTGTGTTTCCATTGTGAGATGAAATTGTTTTCAAACATAATACGACTCCAGCCTTTCCAAACCATTTTAAAACGGACAATCATCGACTAAGGCAACCAAAGAAAGATCATTTCAAGTATGTCTATTGGCATAGATTTCCAAATCACAGGGACCATATCCATTTCTATAATACAAAATAAGAGAATCTGTTAGTAGATGGATTAATGCAAATATCCATTTATTTTAAAATACTGAGAAAATACAGGTTTTTTCTTGTAGGCAAGAGTATAATTTAAAAGTGTTAGACCGAGTGAAACATTTTTTTGCATATTTTTTACATGCCATAATGCTCCAATGACTCATCCCAATTTGTAGGAAAAGGGAGTAAATCGTCGAATACTTTCATCCTTGGAGTTAGAGGGAAAATTTTTCTAGACATTACAATGTTGGTACATTGGATGTCTATTGGCATAGGCAATCGATGACTTCAGAGCAATGATCCTTGATCGAGTCCTACATGAGTAACCCTGTAAGTGTTGAGATCATAATATATGTATGTGATTTGACCATATCTACACATTAGAATAAAACTCCCCACAGCCCGAAACGGAAGGTACCTATGACAATGTGTATTTATATGGAGTGTCATAACTTCTAAAAGGGTCCATCTCAAATCTCTTCCAAATATCCAAAACCCATGCACCTCTTGAACTGCAGATGCACCAATCCTCAAATATGTCATTTTAGTTATGGACCATATAGTTGTCCTACCATCGTTCACAAGACATAGCAATTGGTTTTGATGTATAGTCAAACACATGGATTGTTTGATGTGTCCTGTATGAATTGCATGACTAGCCCATTTGTTCAATCCAATGTCAAGTGACCACATAGTATAGGAATATAGAGCATCTTCCTCTGAAATGATTCTCATATGTAGCCAATATAGTTTTCCATTAAAAAAAACAACATCTTTAGGAGGGGTTGGAATGAAGCCAGTTACATCAATTTCTCTGCAATCTCTATTGACATTGGTGGACACAAAGAATTTTGAACCATGTTCGTTCTCTTCATGATGAACAACTATCCATTCGTGTTTGTGATCACTGATGTTGCTTCTGAGTGTGAAGAAACCATGCACTCCATTTTCAACCACGCCTATATATAAAAACTATCTTTCGAATGGGTTCATAATGGAGTAGCTCTTATGACCTGGCAATGAACAAAACATCGATAGAAAAATATTTGAACCAACCATGCATTCAATTGAATAATTATTTTCTGGAATGGTAATATGCAGAAAAGATGTATGTCCTACATAATTGATAAACTTATATAGTATTTCGATCTCGTATGGTCTCCAAACTTCAACAAAAACCCAACTTTAGTAATATGATTGTTCAACCAAGAAGTTATAAATGCTGGTCGCCACAAAAGTTCATGGAAATGTTTAGAAATTGATCCTAACTGGATCAATGTCGAAAAAGGAACCCACAACAAAATCAGTTCCAATATCTCCATTGGCAACAAACTCCAGATGGTAGGATCCATTTGTAGCTATATAACAAAACAATGAAAAAACGTATGATTATGAACAAAACCAACAAAATTGAAACAATATTTATTTTATACATTTTATAGATGCAACATAACTTCATTTGTTCACATTAAGCAACATCTATGTCAAAGATAAAATTGATCTACCAATTTCATTTTTGAGGTCATTGACTTGTGCTATATGAGTCTAACATCCAAAAGCGGATGTTAGAGTGATAAACGACATGTCAATGATACGTATCCTATATCTAACATCTAACAATGGAATGCTAAATAAGAGCCCTCAACTATTCATTTATAAATGTGAGTTCTACATCCAAATGTGTTTCTGTTTGGGCCACATATACGTTAAATAAAACCTAATGCATCATTTTTTAGTTTTCTCATTATTATAAATATTGAGGTCATTGAGATGTATTTATCAGTCTAACATCCAAAAATTGGATGTGCAAGAGGGGCCTCACCAATTGGCTTAGCACATGTCTCTTGACTTCTGACATCATGACACATCTCTCTCAAATGGTATTCCTAAATTCATAATTTATGAATACCATGGGACTCTGGATTTAAATCTTTAGACAAAAACGACAAATAACTCTGATTCATAAAGTGCGTTTTTAACGATATCAAATTATGAAACGTAAACTATATATATACATATATATACATATACATATATATACATATATACATGTATATATGTATACACACACACACACACACACACATATATATACATATATATATACATATACATATACATATACATATACATATAAGGATGTAGTCACAATCTTACACAGGAAAATTACAAAGCATGAATAAAAAAATGACATAGTTTAGCATTTAAAGATTTCCGTAATACATATCCATAAAGGGAAATTTCTACATAGTATTTTGAAAAAAAAACAATAGCTACAAAAAAAAGTATGTAATATAAATAGGTAAGAGAATATATATATATATATATATATATATAATTTTGTTGCCTTGCGTTTCTAAGTTGGTCAATAAGTTCTTCTTGTTGAGCTAACGCTTCCTAAGCTCTCCCAAACTCTTGTCTTGTTCTGGTTGTATTTAGTACCAAAATGAATAGTTGGGAAGATATGGAAATATGATTCCCAAAACCATTGGGCAAATTTGGTTGGATTTGTTGCGGTATTGTCATGTTTCTTTCAAAATGTAAAATCTGATGTGCATGAACAACAATGTTTATTAGTTTAGGGAGTGCTTCATAGTTTAACTCTTAAGTATATTAATAATTCAAACTTTAATAGAGACACACCACTTATATGCTTAGACAACAAGAAAACAAAGAGGAAAAGACTAAACAACATAGATATATTTTATATTGATTGAAAAAAAATCAAATTTTATATTAAAACTATAGCCATTCATCTAAAAACAATAACTTCCATAAAGAGGAGTTATTTCTTACTAACACATGGATTGATGTCTTATCTTATAATATTTGTATTGTCGAAGATCGCTAAGATATAAACTAATATTGTACTCATGTTTTGTATCCAAGAAAATTAAAAAAATGGCATGTATGATATATTTCTATTTCAAAGAGAATGTAAATTGGAAAAACTCCAAAGAGATAAATTCAATAAGTATGATAATGAAGTATTAAAGATGTCAATTTGGGTAAGGTACATGCAAGTAACATTCCATATGTAGCACTAATTGTGAAAAACAGGCAAAGTTTTTTGGAAATAAATGTTATATTACCTTGAAAGCATGATAAACATAACAAACAATTATATTAGTAATATAATTGTTTATATGGTGACGACCTATTCGATGTTGATAAATTGGGTTATATATCCATTATTGGTTCATGCTCCACCATTAGCAACTTCTATTTCAGAGGCAAGTAATATATTAATTCAGAATGTTTAAAATGTGCACCTACTCTAGAATACATAACTATTGAAGCATACAAAGAGAGATTTTAGAGTATGAAATCAAAGGTAAAATTTCTCTCAAACTACTCTAAGAGATCTATATATCTAAGGTAAAAAGTTACAATAAATGTAAGACTTTTTTTGAACCTAGCTCTTTATTAAATTAAGTTATTGTTGTAGTACCAAGAGAAGAGAGCAGGATTCATACTTTTGAAATGAAAATATTATCTTCAATAAATTTCCATAAACTATCTTGGATATGTCAATTTACAACTCTTCACAATAGATTATAAATCACTCAATCAATTTTTCTACCTTCCTAAATGTTTTCACTTGGGATTTCCACACTTTAATCACTTTCATTATATCTTCATAATATATTATAAATATCCTAACAAAACTCTATGGCTTCCTATGAGATTTTATTTATTTGTTCAAGGTTAGCAATTTACAACTCTTCATAATAGATTATAAATCACTTAGTCAATTTTTCTACTTTCCTAAATGTTTTCACTTGGGTTTTCCACATTTTAATCACTTTCATTATATCTTCAGAATATATTATAAATACCCAAACAAAACCCTATGGCTTCCTATAAGATTTTATTTATTTGTTCAAGGTTAGCAATCACCTTTGTTATATTATATCATCTCTACAAAATTGACTACAATGATTAAATGATGGTTATGCTTTGGGTTTTCCACATTTTAATCATTAGATCATCTCTACAAATTTGACTACAATGATTAAATGATGGTTATGCTTTAAAAGGATATTTCCGAGTTTTGCTTATGTGTAAAGGCATCGAAATATTAGACTCCTCTTGAGACACTTCAAATTTTTGTGTGTCTTTTTGGGCTTAATAGTTTACAATATTTTGACTGTCATGTTTTTCTGAATCTTGATGATCCGCTCGATCAAGTAGGCTCCCAAAACTATTTCATTACACCAATATTTTGACTGCCATGTTTTTCTGAAGTTTATCTGAATCTTGATGATCTGCTCGATCAAGTAGGCTCCCAAAATATGAGATATATACACCTATCGGCCTAATTATAATGTGCATTATTTTCTTTTAAAAAATGGAAAGACTATTTCGTTACACCAATATTTGAGAACAAGATTGTAATAGATCAACATTACTATCCTACCCACTATATACCAAATCAAATTTTTTGTATCTTCATAAAACATATGCATTTCCTGATCTTTTCCTTGACCAGTGGTTTCTTTGTGTTGTTCTAGGATAACTTCTTCATAATAACATGGGAAACCCTACCAGCGGATTGCCCATCAAAACACTTCCCTCGTCTGTCAATTTAAAAAATATACTAGTATAGAGATTATTCTCTAAAATGTAAAAAATGAATCCCATACTCTCCATCTAATGCATATTCATATTTGCAATCATGAGCAAATAAGAAGACATATCTGTATTGCAAACAACTTCATTACATACCCTATTTTGTATATCCTCAACTATAACTTTAGAGGGTGATTGGAATGCCGTAGGCTCTGGTTAGACAACCTTGTCTCATCATACTGATTGAGGACCACTACAACTCTATCAGATGGTTGACTCAAATTCCTTACAGTATAATCATGTTCTTCCTTTTCTTGGAACTCTTAATAAAAATGTGGAATATCATTCTCAACTGTTTTTTAATTTTTTAATTTTCTATAGCAAGAGGCAGTATTAAATCTTTCTTTAAACTATTCAGATGCATCTTTATGGCTATTATGGGATATATCTTCCTCAAAAATACATATGCTAATGGATTCTTCAAAAGAGCTAAGATTCATATTCTTGAGGTATATTTGAGTTCTTCCTTCTCTTGAAAATATTTAGCGTGTGTCTTCAATAAATCCCTTGGTACCCTTGGCATTAGCAACAAGCGTTGCATCCTTGATGTATTCGTTTTGTTGTGTTTATCAACATCTTCCTTTTCACGATCCTCATGTGCAAAAATAATGCCTAGAAGCCATTCCAAATATTATGTTACTTTCTCTTTTTGAAACTTGTAATCAAATTCTTCTTCTACATACTCATAATGACTATCTAGGGGTATGTACTCCGTCAATTCTTCAGCAACAAAATCATTTTATTTATTACTGATGTAACAATATTCATCCACAGTTTTCCCTTTACATCAGTCCCACAGGAGAACTTCTAAATAAATTCTCATACACTAAAACTGAAAGATTGAACGACCATCTATACCATTTTCTTGTATCACCTTCCAAGGATAACATGAATAACTTGAACTTCTAAATAAATTCTCATACACTAAAAATGAAAGATTGAACGACCCTCTATACCATTTTCTTGTATCATCTTCCAATGATAACATGAATAACTTCATCATTACATATTCATCATAAATCTCCAGCCGATGCATGCAACTGTGAAGATCCTTCAAATTTTGCTTAGGATTATTTTCATCGTCATCTCGAAATATAGGAAGGAAATATTTCCTTTCTCTCATTTAAAAATGATGCTTTCAATTTGCTTCTCATTTGTTGTACATAAATACCAAAATATATTTCTTTGAACCATGAATCGAGCTTCTCTACATGAACTCTTGACCGTCCACTCACTAATACTCTCAGCCCAATAACTACAATTATTTCATGAGATGGCAAGGTGGTCTACTACTCTCAACCCAATAACTACAATTATTGCATGAGACTCGCAATGTGTTCTACATAATAGTATGGAGGAGGTGTAAGTTACATACCATCAACAAAAAGAAAAAAATAATTAAAAAAATTCATGCCAAGGTTTTTAATTTACATCTCATAAAATGGTGCTTGATAGATCCATTTTTAAGATGGATCTATGCTTGTTTATCTTAAATTGTTCTTTTCTCTTCCCGATGATAGTGACGGATTTGTTCAACAATTCATCTCCAACTTTTTGGAATCATGCATACCTCTTTAGACCTGCTTCTGATTGAATAAAAAATAAATCAAAGGAAATCAAACATTCCTTTAAATTGCTTCATGATAAGGGGCATAGAAAGACCTAGGAAAATCACTCATGTTTTCTCTTCCTGATGACAGTGACATTGTTCAATAGGCCATATCCAACTTTTTGGAATCCTTTATACCCCTTCAGGCCTACTTCTGATTGACTAAATAAGAAAACAAAGCAAATGAAACATTCCTTTAAATGTTCTTCATGATAAGGGGCATATAAAGACTTAGGAAAATCACTTAGTTTCTTAATAAGCCAAAATTTATAGCAGTAACCTAAATAACAAGTCTCTTCCATTGGGAAACCCTAAAAGTATTCCCAAAACTATTAGTGGATCTCAACATAGAGAAAATCACATACTCATTAATCCTTCTAAAAGCGATTGACACAAGGAGTAAAATGGATCACTAAACCCTAGAAGGATTATATTCAAAAATAAAATAAAAAATCTATCAAATTCCTGGGAATTTTGGATAGGTTGAGATTTTATAAAACCCATGGCTTTAATTGGGTCACTGTGTGTGCAAAACATGTACAGGATATGGTTGCAAGAATTTATTGAATCCATAGAGCTAGGTATTTTGTGGTTTCAGGATTATTACTTACCTATAAAGTTTGTTTTTTTTGTCTTATTCATTCTATCAAATTAAAAAAGAAACATTAAAATAGAGAGAACAGTCCATGAATCACCTTCCCCTGCAATTGAATCTCATTTGCTTCAATTTGCAAGCAAAACCCCCCTGGCTAAGCATGTATGTGCCAACATTTTCAATTTCTAATGATCTCCTTTGAAGGCAATCTTCATCCCACCATTTGCAACATCTTTCCATAGGTTTTAGCGCTTGACGCCCTCTTCCATGGCCACCTCGTCATTGGTAAGGGATGACTTTATCCAAATTCCCACAATCTGCATTGACTATTTGAAAGCTCTCTCTTAATCCCATGCCGTAAATCCACATTGATTCCTGGTATCCTTTAATGATTTTTGTCCTGATACGGTTGCTATGGTATCTGCAAACTACATGCACAAGAGAGGTACCTTGGATCCGATAATTTCTTTGTTATTGCCTCGACTCCTTACCTGCAAGCATGAAAGCCAATAAAGGAGAACCAATTGAATTTTACATAGCTCCAATTGGAATGGGATTATGACCAACTAATGCCAATTTTGGATTTCTTACCGAGTAAAGCATAATCCTAAAATGGGTATGGTTCTTACCTGCAGGGAATAGAATGTAGATTTTTCACTAGTTTTCAGCCACCGATTTTAAGTAAAAATTATATCTCTATTTATGACATTCTCAGAAAAATAAAGTGATGGAAATAAACAAAAATTTTCAGACTTAAAACACTGCTGTAACTAATCTTGTTCAGTGACAGTAAATGAAAATCAGCATGCCATTTAATCACACAAAACACTAGAATTTTTGGCCAATGGCCCTAGAAAAACCCACAAGGGGAAAACCAGTCAAAGACAGAGATTTTGTTATAGGAAAATTTACAACAAAACTCAGAAATTTTCATACCAACTTATCTCAACCCAGAAGAGAAAATTTTTGCCTCGTTTTTTTAGCCAAACAGGAAAAAAAACAAACTCAAATTTTTTTCTTCTCTGTTTTCTGCCTTGTTTTTCATGCCGTTGTATGGACTGTACTGTACATACCTCAAAATCCATGCCCAAGGAAAAAAAATTTGAAAATCATGCCCAAAAATCTACCTCAAAAAACGTGCCCACTACCTCAAAAACCGTGTCGTACGGACTGTATGGACCAGCAATAAATGTTGTTGTCTTCTCCTCGATTTTTGTGCCCTCTTTGCTGTTGTCCTTTCCCTTGATTTGCGTGCTGCAAAATTTTCCTCTTGCTCAGGAAAAATGGAAACTTTCTCTCTTCTTTCTCTCAGCTCTCTCTTCTCACTTCAATCTGCAAAAGTGAGGCAAAATGCCTTTCCCATGCCTTTTTGAGAAAACCCTAGGGTGATTCTAATCTAACGACGGAGATTAGATTAGATCAAGGGATGAAATTAAATGCTCATATTTTATTTCTAAAATATTAATTTCACTCACCCACTTAAATTTATGAAAAAGTGACTTTAATGCTCTAAAGTCAAATTAAATACTTTTACTTAAGTCATTTAATGCAAGGGTCACTTTATATCCCCTCTCTAAGTGATTAACGCAAAATTCACTAGGGGAACACTTCTCTAGGTGCAAAACTAACACTCCCTCTTACCAAAGAAGGTGTTCTGCACCACTCCCAAATTATCTCTGAAGAAGACACACTTGCCCCTCCCCAAAGACTTCGTCAGAATGTCTGCTACCTGCTCATCAGTGGAAATGTACTGAAGCATGACTGCTCCTCTCTGAACATAGTCTTGGATGAAATGATATCTGATCTCTATGTTCTTTGACCTGTCATGGAAAATTGGACTCTCAGAGAGCTGGATGCAACTCTGATTGTCACAGTAATAAGCTCCTAACCAAATAGATTCACCAGCAACTTGTGAAGCCACGAGGCTTTGTAGCTAGCCACACTGGTTTCCATGTACTCAGGCTCTGTAGTACTCAATATAACGGATTTATGCTTCCAATTGAACCACGACACTGCTGCCAATCCCAAACTGAAACAACATCCAGAAGTGCTCTTTCGGTCTACCACACTGCCTCCCCAATATGAATCTGTACAGCCAACCAATCTTATCCCCTCTGATCTCCTGTAGTTCAAACCATAATCCATTGTCCCTGAAAGATTGTGCAACACATGTTTTGCAGCGACCCAATGCACACTCCTAGGCTCAACCATGAACTGGCTAAGAGTGTTCACTGCAAAACACAAATATGGTCAAGTGTTGACCAAATACATCAATGACCCGATTAGCTGACGATATAAAGTAGGGTCCACCAACTCTCCCTTAGAAGCATGAAGCTTCTTCCAGTTGGTGATCATAGGTGTCGACATAGGCTTGCAATCCTCCATCCAGAATCTCCTCAAAATATCAACTGCATACTTTCCTTTCCCTAGGAAAATATGTCCAGGCTCATGCCAAACCTCCAATCCCAAAATATAATGCATCATCCCAATATCAATCATCTCGTACTCTATTGCAAGACCCTTCTTGCAATCTGCAATGGGTCTCTCTCTCCCTGTGATAAACAAGTCATCATCATATAGTAGAAGAAAAAGCGGATCATCTCCAACCATGATGAAGTAGAGATTTGGGTCTGCTTCACTCTTCTGAAACCCCATACTCAATAATTAAGAATCAATCCTGTAGTACCAAGCTCTTGGAGCTTGCTTCAGCCTGTAAAGTGCCTTCTTCAACCAGCGTACATTTTTCTCTCTGTCGTGTATCTCAAAGCCCTGATGCTGCTCAATGTAAATATCCTCTTGTATGATCCCATTGAGAAATGCGGTATTCACATCCATCTGATGGATCTTCCAACCCATTTCTACTTCAATGGAAACCAATGCCCTAATAGACGTATATCGAGCAACCGATGCAAAAGTATCATCATAATCAATACCCTCAACCTGTGAAAACCCCCACGCTACAAACCTAGCTTTGTACTTCTCCACACTCCCATCTGCCGCATACTTCAGCTTGTAAATCCAACTAGAATTCACCACTGACTTCCCCTCTAGTCTCAGAACAATCTCCCATAAATCATTCTTCATGATGGAATGGTACTCATCCATCATGGCATCTCTCCATGCCGAATGCTGGGAGGCCTCCTCAAAAGTAGAAGGCTCAAAATCTCAGGTACAAATCACCAACAACATGCCCAATCTGTCAGGAATCTTGATGGATATCACTTTGTCACTGGGTGTCCCAGCCTTTAAAGCATCCTTCAAGGTCTCCCGAAGCCACTTAGGCTTCTTCTTCCCTGAACGTTCTTCCCACACTGGCATGTCCTCATCTGAAGAGCTACCAAAGCTAAAAGCCTCAATCACCTATGAACCTGAAGCTGGTGTGCCAACACCAGGTGTACCCTGTAATCCTAATCTCAATCCTGATCCCGATCCACTGTAAGGTGTACCTATAATAGTAGACCCGTCACCTATCCCCGAAGACCCTGCCGGCCTAACCACTAAACCTGGTGAACCTGTGCCAACACTCTGTGGTCTTGTAAACCTGGAAAGCTATGATCCTGACTACTGCATAGATGGAAATTGTGCCACATGTAATGTCCCAAATTTTTCATTGGGTCACAATGGACAAATCACATTTTCCATATTCATGAACGTTGTCAAATGGATGCTAAAAGTCAAATAATTGCCAAGGAGGAAATCACTAGTTTCCTAGGTTGGGGGTGGAAGCTTTGAGATTTGGAATAAGGGGGATAATAAATGATTTTTAGACATTAGAAGGGGATAAATATTTAATAATTTAGCTTATTAAATAAATAAAAGAGAAAATGGAAGTGGCAATGGATCATGAAGATGCATGGAGGCTATGGGGCCCACACTAGCTAGAATTCCTATGTTAAATGGTATCTTTCTCTTGCAAATTCAAATATATGAGAAGCCTAATGTTTTTGGATGGATTATAAGGTTAATATACTTGTCCATATACTTCATAAGTCAAATTTGGGATGAATTGTAACTTATATGGGAGAGGAAGAGCCAAATGGGAGTTTCATGGACACTTGACTAGATTCCCCTTACATTTATGACATCTATGACACCAATGATGGAGATTCTATGACATTTATGACACAAGTCAGATCTAAAGACTGACATACTAACATACTGACATGTCAGGACTGAATAGAGCATCTTATAGGTCTAATTTGGGAGATGGAGAAGGCCAAGAGGCTCCTACTCAAGTTTGGGAGAAGAGGGAAGGTGAAGAGAGAGGCCACATGGCATAGCATGAGCAGCCACACCAATTCTACTTGGATTTGGTTTATGGATGGATTTGGAACCTTATAAGACTAATAATTTTTATAAAATATAGGGATCATCCATGAGAAGAAGCTTTTGCTCATTTGTGAAATTGTCATTTGTGAATTGTGAGAGCTAGTGGATGATTAGTTTTCTTGCTTAAGCCAATTTCGAGGGTGAAAGATTCCCATCCTAGTTGGTTTTTGGAAATTCCACTCAGGTATTTCATGGAGATTTAATGGAGTCTTATTTGTAGGTGTACACTACATGAAATCATGTGGATTCTTCTATGGAAGCACTCTCTTTCAACTATTTCTAGTTTTCATACCATATTCATGCCAATGGAGGGATTGCGCTTTGGGTGAGCTATTGATCTCTTTGGGGAAGATTATAATTCCAATTATATTATTTTCTGATGTATATTATTTTTATTTCATGTTCAAAATACTCTCAGGTTGAAATACCCAAAAGAATTCATGTAAAAATGTTGAACAATGAAGAAATAGTGTCATTTCCCCACTATCTTGTTGTGAACCATTGTAATACTGATGATTTTGAATTGGGAGAGCCTTTCCTTGTCCATTTCTGATTGTAATCAGTTCAATATGCTCTGTTATTCATTCTCATAAATTTTCAAGTCGAAATTCCGAAGATTTGTATGTCAAATTGGCTTTTAATGAGCAAACAATGACCATTTCCACTCCATTTTGATATATGCCATGGTAATGCTTATTATTTCGAATGGAGGAATGTATCTCTGATAAATTTATGATGTATGTACTGTAATTAATGTTCATTTCAAGTCTCATGTTCATTAATTAATCATTGGAATCCATTTTACTCATTTTTACTGCATTGGGAGAAAACTTGGTGCATTTTCCCCAAGGGTCGAAATTGTGACTAGGGAGTTGTTTTGGAAAGAGTCATAACAGACTGTGTAAACTGAACCATGATGCATATGAGACTTTGAAAAGGTAACTTACACATACCCATCCTCTGTTCATAAATTAAAGTGACTTTGAGATCATTTGTGAATCCATTTCCGGCAATTACCCAGGGGGAATTGGAGCCCCAATTTGCTAGTAAAGACTCCTTCTTTGAACAAAACATTAAACAAGTTTACAGAAGTAATTGGGAGGTCAAAAAACATACATGAGAATTATATTTAATTTATATTATCGTTCATGTACCTTCATATAAAATTTGGAATCATTTGGGTCAATTTGGAAGTCTAGACATCAAAACTAGTCAAGAGCCAAAATTGTGAAAATATTGGAAAATTGGGCATTTTAATAAAATTCCAAAAAGGGGACCATTACAGTGGTATTAGAGAATGATCTTGGAACCTGATGTGGTGTGATATTTATGCGTAAAATAATTCAGGGACCACAATTATATATTGAAACTAAAAGTTCTTTTGTTGAAGAGGGAAAAAAAAGGTAGGAGAAGAAGACAATTTTTTGGAAACTATGACTAGGCATGACAAGAGAACCCCATATGATGGTGAGGAGATAATAAAAAGCATGGAACATATATTTTAAGAAATGACCAATACTATTATGAAAGGAATTTAATTTTTGACTATCCAAAGTTGGGAAAAATATATTGATTTTAAGAAAACCAGGGTGGGAAATGCATCAGCTTGCTTGAAGGAGCAAAAAGAGGACACCCATGAACCACCTAGTTCTGAAATAGGTGGAATAGAAGAAGTAGCACATGAATATTATCAAAATTCACTCCCAAGTGACTCTAAAAAATATGAAGAGACATCACATGAGTATGAAGAAGTTTTTATTGGAAATACTAAAGATCATTTTGAGACACATGCTACCTTGGAAATGAAACAAAGAGAATCTAATGATAGATGCTTGAACTATGAAGGAGTACCTACTGATGGGTTCTCACACCTCTATGTTGGTGACATAGAGATCACTTTTGAAAGTGTTGCTGCAAGCCAAAATTCCATTAAACATGTAAATGAAGACCTTGTAGCAGTTGAAGAAGAAACAAGATCAACTTCCCCATCACCACTTGAGCTTCATGAAGCTGGTCCAAGAAAGAAAGAAGAAGATGAGGAGGTTCATTTGAAAGAGCCTCATTTTCTTGAAGGGTCCTTAAATATGAATCAAAATAAGATCCAATAGGCCCTTAGCATACTCCATGACACTCGAGCATTGGTATCAAATTATTGTTGGAGAGCTACTTCCTTGGAGGATCCATCCTTCCTTGAAGACATGGAGAAGATTCAAAGAGAAATGTGTAACATCAAAGGTAATTTCATGTCTTTGATTTTTGATAGAAAAAATGTCATTGAGCTTATTGAATGGTTACATGAATCCTACTCGAAGAATAATGAAGTTAAAATTAATCAGTCGCCCATGCAATCCGAGTGTGATCATTATTATCATTATACTATTATTTTACTTATCATAATGTTTGCTTATACTAAGATGTGTTAGGACACCTGTTGTTACAACTTGATAATATTATATAAAGGGGGTGTTAAAAATGGGTTGATAAAAATGGATATCTATAATATCTAGTGAAACTAGGGGTTTTCTTAATTGGAAAGGTATATTGGAAGGGGGGTTTAACAATTCAATTTTACATGGAATTTTCCAATATTTAGTGAAATTAGGAATATTATTTAATACCACGAGAACAACCATTATATGTCACAAGTTCACTAAGTGAACCCCCCATGCTAATATCCCACTTGGGTGCTTGAATAGTTTAATAAACATGTGATAAAAAGTGAATACAAATAAAATAAATAGCACAAGAAATAACAATCTCTCTCTCTCTCTCTCTCTCTCTCTCTCTCTCTCTCTCTCTCTCTCTCTCACACACACACACACACACACAAACACACATAGGTGCATAGGTGCACATGCACACATGTACACCCACATAGTACATAAACATTTAACTAAGAATTTCAACCTAAGTGAGAGTCAGTCCTATATTTTGTTGACACCCAAAATTGTCCGCTGGACATGTCATCATCCCAATCATTCACATATGTCACTATTCTATCTAATTTCCACTTCATTGCAACTATTAGACCTTGAAAAACATCATAGAAGCCAAAAACTAAATTCAAACGCCAAAAGGGGCCATCTTACAAGCATGTCACTCATATTCCTAGGAAATGGGAACCCCAAGTCACTCAAAGCCCTTCGCAATAAGAGATCTAAGTCACACAAAATCTCAAAAACTGAGCAAACTTGCCTTGACATGATTTTTGCTTGTTTCCTTCTTTTGTCTTAAAAAAAAGAGGAAACCTAGGCATGGAATCTAACTCATCACAAATCATGGAGAGGGTCTAGGATGAAAAAGTATACCCTAATAATTATCCTAGAATCCATTTATTGTTCCTATAGATGAACCCTTAAGGTCCTCCACCCAATATACAATTATACAGTCATTTGCTCAAGACATTATTCTTCTCAATTTTCCTGAGATTCAAGTCAACCTTTTTTCTCTTGGCTCAGCTTCTTGGAGATCGCTATTGTGGTGTGTGGCCAAAGGATTGTTGGACTGATAGGAGATTGTTACGAATAAAAATTCCTATGGCTTGGGGTGTACCACAACAGACAGAGTAAGCACAAAAATCATTCCCTTCCCAATATGCAAGAGAAATAAAACATCTAACACTAAAGGATCTCAAGACATACCTTATTCCGGATGGTTGATGTAGATCCCCATTGAGCTTTTCCAATCCCGCTTTTGTTAACAATTTGCTCTCTCAATAATCAGCAAACAAGACAAGCATGCTATATAATGGTCAGTGAAAAGCTCTTTCAAAATGTCGAACTGAGTAATAATTTGGTTGAAAACAAAATGCGCGGTTGTCTCACCGTCGGATTTAACCGTGGGCATAGCCTCTACCCATTTCATGAAATAATCGACAGCCACTATAACGTGATGATTCCCCCCAACTGAAGTTGGGTTGCAATCCATAAATTCAAGCCCCCACTTGGTGAAGGGACCAGTGGTGACAATAGGATGTAACGAGGTTGGATGCGAGTGCATATTGCATGCAATTACCTAGCAAGGATGACACTTCTTGACCACATTAACACAATCTTTGAAGATCGACGGCAAAAAATATCCTGCTCTCAATATTTTTTGGGCTGTAGAAAGCCCAGATAAATGACCACCACACACCCCTCCATGGCAATCATTCAGCACAACCTCAGTCTCATCAAGAGTTAAACAATGATGCAAAATGGAATCTACCCCACGGCGGTACAAAGTGTTATCCACTATAAGGTAGTTCTTAGCTACATGACGTAATCATCATCGCTTATCCCATGAAAGGTGAGTAGGGACCTTCAACGTTTGCAAATACAAAATGATATCCCCATACTACGGGTCCAAAGTTGAGATAAGGAAAATTTGTTCATCGACAAATGTATCCTCATAAATCTCTTCCTCCTCCAAACTTGGAAAATTGGATATGAGCTCCGCAAAGATCAACGATTTCTTTGATTTCACCGAAACGAATTCAAGATCGAACTCTTGCAAAATAACAATCCATTTATTATATTTTCCCCCAATCATCCTTCGAATGAGGATGAACTAAAACGGATTGATATGAGCTACAACCAAGGTTTGGTGAAGGAGAATGTAATTTCTCAATCTCTGAACCGCATGAACGATGGCCAAGGCAAGTTTCTCCACATGGGAATAACAGATTTCTGCATCAATAAGGTTTTAGCTCAAATAATATATGGCATGCTCATGGAGCTCCTCATCCTCTTGAACCAAAACCATACCAACCGTCTCCATGGACGCAGCCACATAAATCAAGAAATCATGGCTATAGTCAGGTGGAATAAGCACAGGGGCCGATGCTAAGGCTTGCTTAAGAGCATCAAAGGACTCCTGGGCTCACTCATCCCAGCAAAAAGGAGTGTCCTTCTTTAAAAGACACATAAAGCCTTTAGTCAAGTTGGAAAAATTAACTACGAATCTTTGAAAGAAATTTTACATGCCTTCCAAACACTGAAGATGTCTAATATTACGTGGGGGAGAAAATTGAAGTATTGCCTCAAAGTTTAAGGAATCGACTCTTATACACTCCTTCGATATGATGAACCCTAGCAAGCGACCAACAGTCATACAAAATATGCACTTATGAGGATTTGACCAAACCTAGTAATGGCGGCATCTTTCGAATACTAATCTCAAATGGTATGGATGACGCACTCTCAAATGAGAATGAGCAGCGAGGTCATCCAAATACACTTTGGTAATCGTTTTGAGATCATGAAAAATTAAGTTCATAGCCCGTTGAAATGTAGATCCGAATTTTTTAAGGCCGAAAGGCATCTTCCCATATGCAAAAGTACCCCAAGGACAAATAAATGTAGTCTTATGTTGATACTAAGGTTTGATCAGAATCTAATTATATCTGGAAAAACCATCCATGAAGGAGAAAACCTCACTTCTTGCACACTCATCCAAAATTTGATCAATAAATGGTGTGGAAAAATTATCCTTAGGACAAGCACAATTTAAATCATGGAAATCAGTGCATATACAGATCGCTCCCTGCTTCTTATCAAATGGAATGGGATTTGAAACCCACTCTGTCAAGGGAATGGGATAGATAAAAATAGCTTTTAACGGTTTCTCTATTTCAGCCTTAATGGCAGATGCTTTTCTAGGATTCACCACACGCAAATGTTTTCGAACCGGCTTCGCATCTGGATAGGTATTGATCTCATGTTCGACGATACGAGGGTCAATATTTGGCATTTCCTCGTATTACCAAGCAAAGATGTCATGAAACTCTTTAAATAGCTCGGTATACTCCTTAATCTCATCAGGGGAACAACTCGCCCCAATGTAGACGTTCTCAACTTTGCCAGGATCGCGAGAAAGATTGATAGGAATATTAGGTGATAAATTCTCCATGTTCCCATCGGCCATCTGACCAAGAGAACTCAATGGAACCATGGGGCTACCCATATTCTCGCTAAGAATCTCCCTAAATTCATCATGCTCCATACGGTCGAGTTCAGGAAGAAAATATGATCGATGATGTAATTCTTCCCAAGGTGACTCAACCCCAAACATGGCCTCAATAATGGCTTCATCGAATAGAAAAACATCGTCAAGGAAATCATGTGCATGAGAGGACTCAACTACCCATGCAGGAAGCACATACGGATCCTCCTCCTCCATTCACGAAGAGGAAGGACTAGGCTCTGCAACATGACCAAGATTTGCTTGATATGCTACCATTGTTGTAGGAAACGTCACATCCATTTCCATAGGTCCAATCGAAGGACTCGGTGAAGGAAGAATCCAAGGATCTTCCAAATGGGTAGGCGGAAAAAAGACACTGAATTCAATGAGGACGAAGCCCCACCAAAAATAATCCGATCATAAGAATGGGCACATGACAACTAAAGGTTTCCATAAGAGATTAATACATACCCACACCCACACTCCCATTTGCCAACTGAGAATGATTGATAATCAGGATAGAAGCTCCCGATGATGCATTAACACTTGGATTATAGAATGATGTCTAATCAATAGTAATGATCTTCCCATTAAATGGAAATCATACCACTCGAAAGAGAGAAGAGGCTATGGCTTGCATACTATACATCCAATTCCGACCCAGCAACAGATTGTAGTCAAGGGGCACATCAACCACCTTGACCTCGATCGTGACAATATTCCCTCCGAATTGAAGGAAGAATCTCATGCAGCTGAAATGATCTACCATCAAAATTCGTTAACATAGTAGTGGATCGAGACAACTTGGGAGAACCCAAACCCTTCCAACATGACAAAGACATCACGGAAGAAGCAGCACCTTCATCAATCATAGTGTGTTTGATGGTCATATTAAGACATTCTACATGAATCAAAAGGAAATGTAGTAAGGAAAGCGAGGTTGTATTCCCATGGTTTCAAATTTGATAACAGAAGAAGAGTTATCATCATCAACCCCAAGAGTAGAAATCAAGGTTCTCCTCTGCGGAGGACAATACTAAAGTACTTCAAATGCAGACATCGCACAAGGTGTTTGGCCCAAATCTTCGACAATGGAAAAGTTTTGGGCGGCTCGGGCATTAGGATTGTGCCCTGGACACTTTAGGACTCCCTTAGGAATGCGAGGTGCAACTTCAGGTTTATCTGTAGGTTTTTCGATATGCAAAGGGATCTTGGGTGGAGCAGGTTCCTTTCCAAGGCCCAGTTGTGACAAACCATAATCCTTCGCACAAGTCACAACCTTAGTAGTGCGCACCATGTTAACGCAACCATGAACAGTATTGGCCTCCGATGGATTTTGATCTCCACCCGATGCACAATGAGGATCAATGGTCCTCGAGTTCATATTTTGATTGTTGGGTAAAGGATTAGTTAGCATGGATGGGTCCTATGCTATGAACCTCGAGGAATCTTCCATATGAGGGCACAAGTGAGTGAGGTGGTCCTCCTTACATAACTTGCAAGGAAACTTTACCTTACATTTAGTCTGCTTGTCCCCCCCAGCATTACAAGTGTTCTTGTCATTATAATTAACATTTTCATTCTTATTCCTGCCCTTACAATTATTTTTCCCTTTTTTCTTATTCCTTTCCAAGTTGTTGGTTGCCCTTCTGGTCTGACAATTGCACAAAAAGTACACTCACCATTTGGGTAGGTTGAGACGAAGTCGTGGCTTGTCCCGACGCAAATTGATTAATTGACAATTGGCTCACTTGTTTTACAATCGAATCTGTAGGCTTGGTACTTGTACAACCCACAATGCCATCATCATGTGGTCCAAGATTGATCTTGCGATCGAAACTAGATCGTGGAGCATTAGGTATAATCTCATAAAAAAGTCTGGATTGAGCGTAGATCCATCCAACTCTTATGCCCTAAAGATTGTTTGTTCCTCATTTTGGACTCCAGATGTAGAAACATACTTCATGATGTAAGGTAACAATGACTTGAGGAACCACTCAAGGAGAAATTCCAGTGGTATAAAGGCTTTAATCAACTGCTTCCTTCTATTCCACTCTTGAATATGATCCAAGATATGTGTGGCTTTGTCTTTCCAAAATGTCGACAAGATCTAGGTACCAACGTTGTAATATACAGGTAGCTGAAAGTGATTGAGGAAAGTCATGGCAAGGTCATCAAATAAAACATATGCCCCCCTTGGTAACTCTATATACCATTTTGTTGTAGGTCCAATGAGGGTGCGTTGAAATAGCCTCAAACGGATTGAATCCTCATGTAAGGAATTGGAAGAGCACCAAAGGTGAAAAGTAGTGACATGCTCACTAGGATCTTCTCTAGCTTTTCCCTCGAACTTGGGAATTTCTGAAGGAAGCTTGTTAGGGATGGTAGGCCAGGCTAGGTCATGAGATGCTGGATTGTTCATAAGTCTCGATAAGTCAGGTAAGTTCAACGTTGAGAGGAAAGGGAGCCTAGGTTGAGCCTGTCTATGCCACGCTCCCTGATAGTTCTGGTTCATGTAAGGTTGATTTCAATAAATACCATGGCCTTGGCCATAATAACCCCCTCCCATTTGACCCGTATAGGGCTGCATGGAAGCATTGTGATGTGGTGTACGGGTGAATCCGCGGACCTGGGTAACACTTTTTGGCAAGCGCATTTCGACAAAAATAGAAAAATGCACCTCGGTCGAGGGCTTGTTAAACCCTTGACCGAGGTCTTAATATCTCGACCGAGGTTTTATCAAGCCCTCAACCGAGGTTTTGTTCAACCCTTGACCGACGTATTTCTTAAACCTCGGTCGAGGTATTAAAACCTCGACCGAGGGTTAATAAATACCTCGGTCGAGGTATTAACTCAGTCGAGGTATGGACCTCGGTCGAGGTACATACCTCGACCGAGGTGCCTGTGTCGAAAAAATTATAAAAAGAGGCAGCGGGGGTCGCGGCCATTTTTTTGGCAAAATTTCACTGTGGAAGCTCGACCGAGAAATGACGGAATAGCGGCGTAAGGATTGGTACCCCGAAGCAACCCAAGCACCCTGACGCAACCCAACCTCGTCAGGATGGAGTCGGAGCCAAGAGGTAATAGTTTAAATAATTGTTTTTCAATTTAAATGGAATTTAATTTTTTTTTTTTATAAATTTATAAAATTTGGTAAATGTATGTTTTTATAATTTTCATGTTTAAAATGTGTACCGGCAAGCAGAAATGCTGCCGGATTTTTGAAAATTTGTAGTTAAATTGAATTTTTTTGTTAATTTGTTATATATATATAAATTATGTCAACCGGTAGCATTTATGCTACCAGTTTAATTTTGAAATGTGTCCCGGGCAAGTCGAAATGCTGCCCAATTTTTTTCAATCCTCCGTGAATTCATGGAGGATTGAAAAAAATCCATAAAACACCAACTAAACAAACCTATATGAACCATAGAGACAATTAATCAACTGTAGGCCTGAGACAAATAATAAATTTTTTATAAAAATTTATTTGAAATTGGTTAATAAGTTACAATAT
>LPNX010399324.1:87863-123519 GCA_001517045.1 Pseudotsuga menziesii | reverse complement strand
CTGCGAATCATGTGGATCGATAGCCCCAATGGCTGAGAGTAAAGACTTACACTGCGAAGGGCAATTTCTTAAGACTTCTAACGCAGACATGGCTGCGGGATATTGGGCTAAATCGTCTACGATGTTGTAGTTTGATGCAGCCCGCGCATTGGGGTTGTTATTGATACGGCGAAGTGGGAAACGGGGTGCTTTGGGAGTTCCATCTAGTGGAGGTGGAGGTATACGTAACGGTTGATCGGTGGGATGAGTGTTAGTGGGGTTATTGGCAGGTGGTGCTTCCGGGGTGGAGCCATATTGGTTCCGTCGGGTCTGGAGGTTGACCTCATCGGAGGACATCATCAACAGATGGTGGGTACCTGAGTCAGACGGGGGTTGATTAGGAGCAGCGTAAGTGATTTGTTGGACAGGCGCAGTAGCTTGAGGGGGAGCCAATGGTTCAGTGTTCACTAAGCCTTGGTTTGGTAAGGGGTTTTGTAGCACCAAAGGTGGCTGCTGAGGTTGTGAGGGATGGGGTGGTGCTTGAGGAGCCGCCTGTCCTGGGTGCAATCTATCAGCAGCCAAAAGTTGTTGAACTCGCTCCATAAGTGGACAAAAATGTGTGTAGTGGCCATAGACCCCGCAAACAGAACAAGGAAAGTTGGTTCGCAAATTAGGGTTTTTAGCCTGCTTAGGCGGGCGATCAGGGTTTTGGTTGGGAGGGGCCGCGTTATGGTTAGCGGGGGGATTAGGGTGTTGACCAGCTTGCTCGGTCTGTTGGTTGTTCCCATGGTTGTGGCCTCTGCCGCGGTTTTGTTGGCCCTGGTTACGTTGGTTGTTCTGGTTTAGCGGCGGGTTTTCTTGGGCGTAAACCTGTCCTTGGGTAGTAGGTGGATTCTGAGTTTGCGCAGGTGCGGGAGCAGGCTGCGGTGGATAATATGGAGGTGGAGGCTGCACTGGCGCGGCTCCTTGAGGGGGTTGTTGATAGTGCTGTGGAGTGGGCTGTGGGTTTGCCGCAGGAGCTGGCTGTGGCTGATAATAATGAGGTTGGGATTGTGGCGGCGCAAGGGCTGGTGCAGCCTGCTGGTGATAGTATGGCTGAGGTGCGACCGGGGAGGGGTAAACGGAAGTCATATTTCCGAAACACTGAGGTGGACATGAGGGTCCATGGGTATGGTGTTGATGGGGAATGTGAGCGTACGAGTTGGTTGCTTCGGACTGTGATGTAGCCCGTGAAAGTTCAGGTCCAGGAGTAGGATGGGCTATGGAAAAGGGCTGAGGCTACGAAGAGAGGCGGCCAATGATGCCATCAGCAGCGTGGGATGCTCCCGGCGCATCGTGATGTGGGGGATCGCCTCGAGGGGCGTCCGGTATGATGGTGTAAAGATAACCCGACTGGGCATAAATGAGATTGAACTGCTGGGCTTTAAGGATAGCCTCTTCCTCCAACTGGGGTCGTTCGGCTACCACATCCTTAGCAATGAGCGGAAGGAGGGACTTGAGGAACCAATCTAGGAAGATCCGGTCATCTAGCTTGATTTTGCATAGGCTACGGCGTCGTCGCCATTCATGGATGTGGTCCGTGATATCGGTGGCCGTGTTCTGTCTGCATGATAAGAGGATCTCGACGCCTGCGTCATAGCGGACAGGTAATTGGAAGAACTGGAGGAAGGTCGAGGCCAGGGATGTAAAGGTGGTGTGGGTTCCGTGGGGTTGCTTGATATACCATTTGGCAGCCGATCCAGTGAAAGTGCGCTGTAATAAACGGAGGCGAATGGAGTCGTCTACTATGGAATTGGAGGAACACCATAGATGGAAAGACATGATATGGTTCAGTGGGTCCTCACCTGCCTTACCCTCAAACTTAGGGATGTCAGAGGGGCGTTTGGTAGGCATGTGGGGCCACACAGGGTTGTGCCGGATGGGGTCGTTGGTTAACCTGGCTAGGTCAGGTAGGTTGAGGCTAGCCATGTATGGAAAACTGGATGAAGGGTGTGGCACGGTAGTGGGTTGGACCACGTTGGGGCCCATGCCCCCATGTGGAGGGGTAATGTGAGGGAAGTTACCCCCAAGTGGGGGAACTACGGTGGCGTGAGAAGGTCCTGCGCCACCAAAGGTGGCAGGAGTTACTAATGGAGTGGGTATGGGTATTCCTGCCATGGGAATAGGTACGGTGAGGGGAATGGTAGACATGCCTCCTGTGGAGGGCATACCCATGAGAGGTGTAGTAACTGGTATAGTGGCGGATGTACCACCGGTGGTCCCTATAATGAAGGGATTGGGATTCACGCCAGCCATGGGGCTAGTGGGGGCAGTGTAAAGAGTGTTCTCGGAATCTGGTGACGGAGTCCTATGCCGCTGATGAGTGGAGTCAAGTGACAAGGCTCGAGATCTACGGTGATGACGGGTGGTGTCAAGTGAACCGTGCTGTGGGGGCTCGCCTCTGAGGCGACGAGAATGTCTCGGAGAGTCAATGGTGACAAGTGGTTTTTAACTATGTGGGTTGTGGTGTTGGAAAAACAACTCAAAAACCCTAATGCAACCGTGTGTGCAGAAGGGGAGCTCGAAAAAGAAAAGCACTCAGGCCAAAAACAACTCAAAACACCTACTGTAACTGCGTGCTACAATAGGCGGAGTGTCAGCAAAATGGTCAGAATACCAAATAAGCAATCGGTTTCCTAAAAAAAAGAAAAATCGGTGGACTCACTAGACCAAGAGGAGGTAAGGGAGCATGCAAACACCTAACTAATAGTATTATGACTCAACTAAGTATATCCTCTGCAAGGTGATGAAATCCAAGTCAGACAATATAAATAGGAAAGTCAAATGGCTAAAGTATCCCCCTACCGGGAGGGACACCGGGTACGCAAACCTAGAAGTATGGCAACTAAGATACCCCGTTCATGACATATCCAGAAAGGTAAATCTGCCGCTTGGTCCTTTAACCGCAATATTCCCTATACAGGGATATTCCGAGAACTGCGAAAGGTAGCCCTTCAGTTACTGAATGGATTTCGGTATTCCACTCAGACCTCCGGAACCAATCTCACGACTTCAACCCTCCTAAGGGAGAGGCCTTCTGATAATCTGGTTGTGACCGTGTCAAAAAATACTAAGGGATTTTGGTTCCCTAATGGACAACAACTATGTCTCACTTGTAAATAACCGAGGGGTGTTATTGGAAGCCTATCCCCCCGATTCTACCTAACTACAAAATTCTTTTGTGTTCCTAAAATGAGGTTATAGTGTTGGTTGAGTTAAGTAGATTTTAGGTCTCACTTGAATTAGGGGACAGATTGTGTGTGTGTGAGGTTATGAATCCAAAATAGTTACTCAATAAATAATAATGTAGGAAAAACTTCAAAAAATTTTACCATGAATTTTTTTTTTGCTGAAATAAATAATGCTAAATTTTTTTTTAAACAATTCTGTAAACAAGGGACAGAAATGGCTGTAGGGCTGCAAGTGGAACAGGTGGCTGTGCAAGTGCAGGAAAAATGGAGGCAAAGTGGCTGGGTTTCGGCGCGAAAACAAGGGCAAAAAACAGTTCGCGGACCGCGGGTATGGAGCGGACTCGCGCGGTCGGACCGCGGGTTTGAAGGCAACAGTCGCGGTCTAGGTCGCGGGTTTTTTTTGCTACAGTGGCGGTCGGACCGCGGGTTTGGAGTAAACAGGCGCGGTCTAGGTCGCGGGTTTCTGGCTGACAGATGCGGTCGGATCGCGGCTGTGGGATGAAAAAACGCGGTCGGGGCGCAAATGGGAAATATCAAAGACGCGTCCAGGACGCAGGAAAAAAACCGACAACGGCGGGCTGGTCGCGGGTTAGGGCCGGAAATGCGCGGTCGGGCCGCGACTGCGAAATATCAAAGACGTGTCCAGGACACAGGAAAAAAAACCTACAGCGGCGGGCTGGTCGCGGGTTAGGGCCGGAAATGCGCGGTCGGGCCGCGACTGCAGAAGAAAAAAGTGCAGTTTCCGGCGGCCGAAAACGACAGCCGAAAGTACAGTACAGAAAAATTAAATTAAAAAAAAAGACAGCGGAGTCGCCAAAACTGTTGCTAGGGTTTTCACCCTAGCTTGTGCGAATGAGCACCTACTAAGGAATATGGATTCCTTAGTAGCAGTTCAATGATATCTGAATTAAATAATGTTAAACGGAAATAAAAGCTAATCTAAATACGTTCTTGAAGCTAGAACAGTAAAAAGCAAATAACATGAAACAATACGGTGAAAAGTGAATAACATGAAGCAAAAACAGTAAATAATAGATAATGATTTTTATTGATGTTACCTCCGGTGTGGAGGTTGGTGAATTCCGTTGCGCTGGTCCGATGTCGGTGGCTTCGAGCTCCAAGCTGCCTCTTCCCTTTCTCCGGTGGTGGAAATGGGCCAAAAAGAGTCCTCAATGGTGAAAATAGCTTAATGGTAAGCTAGGGTTTCAAGAATAATTTCGGCAGAGGGAGGATGCTTATGATAATGGATATGGAATAATGGGTCTCCATCACTTATTTATAAAACCATGTGGTTTAGGTCAGCTTTTTAGGGTTTTAGCTGTTTAGGGTTTCCTCTTTTCATTTTCCTCATTATTTTATATTTTTATTCCTTTTTGGATATTTTTGGAGGAAAAAAGGATTTTATAGCCTTTTGGAGGCATTTTAAGCTTTGTGGTGACCTTTTAGATGGTTTTATGGGTTTTTGATGGAGATATGGTAGGAAAGTGGACAAATGAGCCATGTAATGGGGTAGATGAGGTAGTTAACCATTTTTGGGTGTTAACAGAAACTCACTGATTTTTTTTGATGTATTGACAAAACTTCGCTTTCTCTTCCAATGTGTCAGATAAACTCACCAAGTTTCTTCGATGTATCGGCTCAACTCGCCAATTTTATCCGATGTATCGGTAAAAAATGCTGAGTTTATTTGATGTATCGACAAAACATGTTGATTTTATCTGATGTATCGGCAAAACTCATCTTTCTCTGATGACATGGAAACTTCAACACTTCGAAAATTTTGAAATTTTTTCTTCTTTATTTGACATCGGCTCTATTATCACCCAATATTTTCCTATAATTGTAGTAGGAGAATCATTGGGGTAACCATTTCAAACCAATATTTAGACTGTATTCTAGCCTGTATAGTTAGAGAGGGCTCTCTCTTGTCACAAGGTCATTCACATATACATCTGGATTTAAACAAGCATCTAGAAGGATATATTCTGATGGGAAGCAGGTTTTAAGGTTTTAAAAGGTGTAAGACAAACAAACAGACAACACCATTGGGAAATGGAGTCAAAACCTGAAACATTCAAGGACCTACAACAAAAATGACCAGTGATAACCTTCATAGTCTGAGGAAAAATATGTGTTAGTATTCAACATAATATCTTCAAAGAGATGGCAGGGGGAAATGAGAAGAATCCCAATGAAGCAAGAGGCACCTATATGAGGATGAATCTCTTGCACCACTTTTAGCAGACACAACAATAAAGGTTGATATATGAACTGGAGAATCTAATGGAGGATGAATTACAGAACATTTACCATAAACACATAACAAACACATTATCTGATGCAGGGAACACTAAACAGAGAATGAATTCCTTGCATGTAACTAGAAACAAATTAGCATAACTACACATACATGAAAATGAACTTACAGAGGAACATAAACTGAACATTGAACACTGTGATGAATCTCAGACATTCAGGGCATACTTTGCATTAATACTCCTAAGAAAGTTTGTGGATCTACAAAACCAAGCAACATAGGTTTCAAAAATGAATGCTGAACCTTGTTTTCCTCTTTCAAGGGTATATTTATAGTGTCATGGGCTCTTGAGACCAACCTCGAAACAGAGCCAAATTCAATTACAGTGTGGGAATCAGCCTAACAAATGATGATATGGAATATTTTCCAGGAAAACACGCTGGAAAGCGCGTGGTGGATAAAAATGGAACAATGGACATTTGGAACTCAGGCCCACCTGATGAAAATGACCTCTCAGGGTATCTTCAAGTAGACTACAACAGTTTCACTCCTCCTTACATATTTAACCTATGAAATAATTTTCAGCCGTAGATATGCACCTCCTTGGATATTGACCATTCATTCTCACCCCATCGTGCTCCATACAGTGAATTTTGTGGCTCCAATTTCTGAGCGTGATATCCGATAGGAACAAGACACCCTCAATGATATATGTGTCCTTGAAAGAGTTCTACTTCTCTTGCTTGTTTTATTGAGGAGTAGGAAAGTTGATTGATATTAGGATTGATGGATTCATTCCTTATTTTGTTCTGATCGGATAAACTGGCATTATTTTCTTTACTAGTAGCTATTGGTCCAGAGACTAAACTAGAAGAAACCTCTTCCACAGACATAACCAAAGTTTTTTGAGTTTCACATTTTGGTGTAAGAATATGAATATCCAATTTGTCCTTTAATTTTTAGGTCTTATTTATCCAATCATTCGACCCTACCTTTAGTCTACAACACAGCTAGGTTAACACCGCTACTCGAGTTCTAGCGTATACCACAATCCAGATGAAGAGGTGAAGGTATATAGCACACCAATGCATAGCAAGAGGTACTGATCTCATTATTCATACATAAATGACATATCCGACTATGAGGTGTAGAGCATTATACAATAACTATCCCATCCCTTAGGTATACATAATGTTGTCATTTAAGCACGTTTCTCATCACACAGGCGTTCCCCAACTCTGAGTATGTAATTTCACCTAGTAAAATCATTATGGACCGTGGATATGACCTATTTCCAATCTTAACTGTTCAAACCTTAATGACGTACCGAATTTTGCAGATTTCAAATGTTCATTTATCTGCGCATGTTAGATCACCGGAATCATTTTCCACCGTAGATCTAATTCTACCTTTGATTGGGGCCATTGAAAACTATGGGGTTTACCATATTTCACAAATCAAGATATGTAATTATCCCAGGAACATGTTCCCCCTTGTCACAATGTCGATCTTAGATGGAAACTTTCCCAGCTGTTGATCTGAGATCAAGCTACGGTCTGCTGGAAAGTGGAAAGCGGGATCTCTACTTTTCATGACCAAATTTCTTATGTTTTCGCTTTCCACCTTTCTGCTCTCTTCCTGGCCGTTGATCTTCCATAGGAACCTTCCGGACCGTCAATCCTGCAGATCGCAGGATGTGGAACTTCAAGTTTTTGCAACCAAATTTTTGTATTTGTTGCTTCTGCCCTTTCATGTGGGATCATTCTTGACCGTTGATCTGGGATGAAAAATTTTTCTGGGTTGTCAATCCTACAGATCATGGAAATCAGGTTCATCAACTTTTATGATAGCGATTCTTCCCTTTCTTCTCCCTCCTTTTCGCTTTCGCCTTTAGTAGAAAGCGGAATGCAGATTCTCCAACTTTCATGACCGCGATTCTGCCTTTTTTGCTCCCACCTTTCTGCTTCTGGCCTTTTTTGTAACGTTGATTTATGTGGAATTCATCCTTGGTCATTGGATCTTGGACTACAGAAAGAAGAAGGTGGATTTACAAATTCTTATAACAAAATTTTTCCATTTTCTGCTTTTTCGCTCCCGATTTTTCCCTAGGTGGAAACAATTTTAGGCCTTTGATTTTCTCTGCTGTACATCTCGGTTGTCCATTTGATCTCATATTTTGAATTTGATAAGATTTTCTTATTTAGGCATATTTATAAGGCTAAAAATCATGAATTTCAATAATTTTGCACTTCAAAGCAATGGATAAACCCCTTAGAACATGTAGAAACCCCATCAATACCCTTCAAAGTCATGTGACATGGAGAATTGTTTCCCTTACCCCCTCACTTTTCACTGGCTTACTCTTTTACAAGGGGGAATTAGTGTGGATGAATTTATAAAAATCCTCAAATTTAGCACAGGTATTAACATTGGCCCCAACGCGGGGATGCTATCCTCTCTGTGAGGTAGAAAAGAACCCTGTAGACCAAGTGTCTGATCCATTGGGCTGGTCCCAATCTTCTCCTGAAATATCCAATGTTCTCTGAAAACCAAAAACTGAACAGATACTAAAAACAAACTGAAAATTTTGCTTAAAATAAATGCTCACCATGTCGATCTTATTCACACCTACTTACCCTACTTAATGAGCACCAATTCCCAATCAAGTAAATTATGACTGCCAGTGAAGCCAATCAAGCAAATGATCCCATAAACAAACTTTCTCCTCATGCTTGATCAAAAATAGAAATAAAGGACTTAATGGAAAAAGGTTATGATAGAGAAATTGATCTTTACCGCAAAGACATAACCAACCATTATCACTGCAAAACATTTCCACATATTCAGCCACTGGGTCATGACAACCTTCAAATTTTTCTATTATTTGTTTGCCATGACAAGGTTGCTCCAACTGTAACTTCCCTAGCATATTGTCAAACTGATATTCACAAGAACAATGCAAGGAATGCTCATGACAACTTGTAAAATGAGACATCGACTACTTCATTCAAAATCTTAGAGTTTAAAACTTGATTCTTTTCATGCGTTTCATAGAGAATATCCTCAATAAAATGAAGTGAAATAAACTCCTATTGACACAACAATTCTGAATTTGAAGAACATGAGAAAACATCCCATTCAGAAACCTCACCTTCTCCTAGGTTATTCAATTCTTCATTGCAGACTACTGGTTGTTTCACATACTGAGATCAATTGTATGATTTTTCTTCCTTCTCATCCTCCATTTCTAGAAATCCTGTAGCTTCATCCATAATATCAAGTTCCCATTTTCCCTTAGAGACCCTAAACCGTTGTTTTAGAAATTCAAACGAGGAAAAGAACGATGACAAATAGTCATTTTAAGTATGCTCACTATCCACCCTATCTTCATAAATTTGATCATGAAGTGCAATCAGATTTTCTCCATTAATTAACTCATAGCTTGCAAAATCTTCACCTGGTTTTTTTAGGCATAACATCCAAGTAGTCCTTCTCATACTCATCATATATAGGTGGACTAAAATTTTCTTTGAATTCATCTGTAACAGAATATGCAACATGCTGACTACAATCTTGATAAAACAAATTAGCATAACCCTCCTCCTACACATCACTGAGCTGGTCATCTTCTTGCTCATAAGAAGAAGGACTGGAATTCCAAGAAGATCCTTGTCATTCATATATTTCTATATGTTGGAATTGATTGAAATGTTGTTCATCCTTCTCAAATCCCATAAGCAAAGAGGGCTTTGTATGTTCATGTACATCTTTTGGTGAAAGTTGAGTTTGAGAAAAACACAAAGGTCCTTCCTCAACAAATAACTCAGAATCTGATTCCTCTTCTCTGCACGCTACCCCATCAAAAATTACATTCCACACTCCATCTAGCTCTTCCAGAGTAGGAACAAAGGCAACATTCTGTGAATTGAAACTATCTTTGCCTCCTTCTATGAATAAAGTAGCAGATCACATCTCAATGTCCACTAAATATATGGGGTGGTTGTTTGTCCTCTCAACACTGGTCACCATGTATGCTTGATCTCTAAAGAGACTTCTCTATACCCGAAAGACATGAATGGTGGCATAGGACATATCCATTTGAAGAGCATATTTGAGTTTGGTTTCCCAAGATCTTGATAACAACATTCCAAACTTCAGAGGGGTGTCATCTACAACTACATCCATGACCAGGGTTCAGGCAGGGATTTGGGCCAAAGAGATGACTAGATATTTGATCAGTCCTAGACACCCGACTTTGTTGGAATCAAAAGAGAAAAGGTCTTTGTATGGTCTGGTCACTTCCAATCCCAGTTCCTCCATGATTATCCCAGGCATCAAATAGTGGGAGGATCCTGAATTGTACATGGAATTGTGTAATATTGCATTATGAATGTTCAGACTGACATAGAAGGGGGGAGTATCTTCATCGGTAGACTCCTTTACACGGGGTCCAAATAGGAAGGTGGGACTATCATCTTGGAGATTCAAGGAATCTGATATGGAATAAACTTCTCCAAGAGGCTTCAACATTGTGGAAATTTGGGAATGATATTAAGGAATTTTTAACAATTCAATGAGAGAGATTTTGATCTTTTCAATTTCAGCCTCCAGACTGAAAGAGGTCTTCCCCTGATCTGAGCTCCTTGGATTATCTTCCTTCCTTTCTTTTCCTTTGGGTTTTGTTACAATTTTGGAGGTACCCTTAGGGGATTTATAATTTTTGGGCCTGCTTGTAGAGGCTTTGTTCCCTGCTTATTTATTCTTTACTACATGAACATCTTTGTTCCTCAGACCGATCTATCTCTGCACCTCCATGAAAACAAATTGATATACCTTCTTGAACTCCTCTATCTCTTCTTAGGGCATTTATCCCATTTCTAGATAAGCATTATCATGTTCTTCTTTGGTAAAAAATGTGGAGGACAAGTCAGTGTCCAACTAATGGATTTCATCTTCAGCTTGATTTTCACCATATTGCTCCACATAATTTTCCTGGAATGGAGGTCTGACAGGGGGATCGGTAGGGTTCGTTGGTTTCTCTGCCTATTTTGGAGAATTTGTGGCCTACTAGCATTCTGGTTTCAGTTTTGCTTCTCTTGATTTTCCCTGGGAGGTGGCCTACCACCCATAGAGAGTCTCTCCATCATCCTTTCCATGGTTCTCAGCATCGTGTCTATTCCGGACTCTTGTGAGCTTGAGGTAGAGGTATGTTCAAGTTATTTATCTTTTATGCTCTCTCCTCTTTCTCCTTCATCTCTTCTCCATTCTCCCTCCTCTCTTATCCATTCTCCCTCATCCCTTTTCTTCTTTATATCATGAGTAAGGTTTACCTCTACCTCAATGGCGTCTTTCATCATATCTGCTAAGGAGGCTAATCTCCTTTCACTTAGCCACAAGGTAAACTCACTATCAAAGGATTCAACATATTGGAGTTGGGCCTAACCAATGGGAGGTTTGAATTGGGTAGGGATGGCATTGTATACCTTCATAAACATGTCAGACAAATATTAGAATGATTCACTCTCCCTCCTCCTCATGGAATGGTATTGAGATAGATATTGCTTAGGGTTATTCTTGTCTGCCCATTTGTCCTTGAAAGAATCTTCAAAGGCTCGATAACTCAGAATAGAGACGTATGGGAGGTTTTTGTACCATTTTCTTGCTTCTCCAGCCAGGTTCTAGTAAAAAATTCTGACCTTAACATCATAATGGTCTACTTCCTCTAGGTCTACCCGGTCTGAGAAACATCCCAAGTGTTCCGCAATTGAATACCCCCTTTCCCCATTGAATTATCTGAGCCTTTGGGAGTATACTGGAGGGAGGCCGTGAAGAGAAACAAGAAGGAGAGTAAGGGAAAATCTATTTTCCATTATTGGGATTATAGTGGGGTTTCCAAGATGGATTGTGAATGGTTCAATAGATACTATTGTGCTATGAGGAACTGTAGGAATGTGAGGAGTTGCGAGGCCAAAAGATGAAGTTTGATTTAGCTTGGAAGCCATGGGATTTGACACGGCTAATTCAGAGGTAAGTATGGGTCACTCAGGGTCAAGAAAGTGTTGGAGATCCTTTTCATAGAGGCTTCGAGGTTTGATGTGACTAGGAAATAAGGGAGAATTCAAATGCATAGGTGTCATAAACCACTTCAGAGAGGCTGGACTCAGATTTAGTTCTCAGGAAAGCTAGCCGAAACTCTTCACCACAATGCTCAGATATATCACCAACATAAATAACACCTTCAGTAGGTAAGGAAAGAGTTATGACTAACCTTTGTAGCTTATTGGCCCTTCGAATCAGACTCTTTGGATCAAAAATCTCTTGGAAAGATTCAACATCGGGATTTCTCCTTGTGTTGGTTCTTCTAGCTGCCAGTATTTCCTAGTGGAATCACCTTCCAAAAATTTTGAGTGGAGTTTCCAGAGCATGTACAACCAGTATGTGTCTATGATCGGTTGCTCAACCAGGTCGTAGAACTAGGACAATGTTGTTTTCCCAAGGGTATAATAGTGATTATTCCCTGACAATGGCACCAAGATGTTATCACCCAATAATTTCCTATGGTTGTAGCAGGAGAATCACTGGGGTAACCATTTTAAACCAATATTTATACTGTATTCTAGCCTATACAGTCAGATAGGGCTCTCTCTTCTCACAAGGTCATTCACATATACATCTGGATTTAAACAAGCATTCAAAAGTCTAGATTCTGATGGGGAACATGGTTTAGGGTTTTAAAAGGTGTAAGACAAACAAACACACATCACCATTGGTAAATGGAGTCAAAACCTAAAATATTCAAGGACTTACAACAAAAATGACCAGTGATAACCTTCGTAGTTTGAGGAAAAATAGGTGTCAGTATTCAGCATAATATCTTCAAAGAGATGGTAGGGGGAAATGAGAAAAATCCCAATGAAGAAAGAGGAACCTATATGTGGATGAATATCTTGCACCACCTTTAGCAGAAACAACAATAAAGGCTGATATCTAAACTGGAGCATCTAATGCAAGATGAATTCCAGGACATTTACCATAAACACATAACAAACATGTTATCTGATGCAGGGAGCACTAAAAAAAGAACGAATTCCTTGCATACAACTAGAAACGAATTAGAAGAACTACACAAACATGAAAATGAACTTACATAGGATCACAAACTAAACATTGAACACTATGATGAATCTCATACATTCAGGGTACACTTTGCATTAATACTCCCAAGAAATCTTGCAGAGCAACAAAACCAAGCAACAAAGGTTTCAAAAATGAATGTCAAAACTTGTTTTCCTCTTTTGAGGGTATATTTATAGTGTCACGGCCTACTGAGACCAACCTTCAAACAGAGCCAAAATCAGTTACAGCGTGGGAATCAAAATCCTAACAAATTTTGATCTGGGAGATTTGCCATGATCACAAAAAATGAGAGGAAAGAACGCTGGGAAGTGTGTGGTGGATAAAAATGGAAATATGAACACCTGGAACTATGGCCGTCCTGATGAAAATGACCTCTCAAGGTATCTTGGAGTGGCCTGCAACAGTTTCACTCCTCCCTACATCTTTAACTAGTGAAATAATTTCAGCCATAGATCTGCACCTACTTGGATCTTGACCATTCATTCTCGCTCCATCACGCTCCATAAAATGACTTCCATGGTTCCGATTTCTAAGCATGATATCTAATAGGGAGAGGAAATTCCATTCAAGCATGTTTCTCATCCCGTAGGAACTCCCCAACTATGCGTGTGCAAGTTCACCCAACGAAATCATTCTGGATCGTGGATCTAACCTATTTCCAATCTTAATCGTTCAAACTTGTAGGACGTACCAAATTTCACAGATTTCAAATGTTCATTTATCCATGCATGTTAGATCAACAAAATTATTTTCCACCATAGATTTGATTCTACCTTTGATCTGGGCCATTGAAAACTGCGGGGCTTACTAGATTTTGCAAATCGCGAGATCTACTTATCCCATGCGCATGTTCCCCCTTTCCGCAACGTCGATCTTAGGTGTAAACTTTCTGAGTCATTGATCTGAGATCAAGCTACAGGCTGCCAAAAAGAGGAAAGTAGGATCTCTTATTTTCATGACTAGATTTCTTATGTTTCCACTTTCCTCCTTTCCGCTCTCATCCTGGTCATTGATCTTCCATAGGAACCTTCTAGACCGTTGATCTTGCAGATCGTGGGATGCGGAACTTCAACTTTTTGAAACCAAATTTCTATATTTTCAGCTTTCGCCCTTTCATGCGGGATCATTCTGGATTGTTGATATGAGATGCAAAAGTTTTTTGGGCCATTGATCCTGCGGATTGCAAAAAGCGGGTTCATCAAATTTTACGATCACGATTCTTCCCTTTCCGATCCCGCCTTTCCACTTCCGCATTTAGCAGAAAGCGAAACACGGATTCTCCAACTTTCACGATTGCGATTCTTCCTATTCCGCTCCTGCCTTTCTGCTTCCACCCTTTTTTTGGAAAGTTGATTTATGCGGAATTCATCCTTAGCCTTCAGATATTGGAATGCAGAAAGAAGAAGACGGATTTACAAATTTTTATAACAAAATTTTTCCATTTTTCACTTTTCCGCTCCTGATTCTCCCCTTAAAGGAAACAATTTAAACCTTTGATTTTCTCTACTGTACATCCTGGCCGTCCATTTGCTGTCAGCTTTTGACTTTGATTAGATTTTCTTATTTAGGCATATTTATAAGGCTAAGACTTAGGATTTTCAATAATATTGCACTTCAAAGCATTAAATATACCCCTTAGAACATGTAGAAACCCCATCAATATCCTTCAATGTCATGTGACAAGGAGAATTGTTTCCCTTACCCCCTCATTTTTCACCAGCTTACTCTTTTACAGGGGGAATTAGTGTGGATGCCTTTATAAAAATCCTCAAATTTAACATAGGTGCTAACAGGCTCAACTCATCCTTTTCCTCCGATGGGTGTTGGAAAAACTCACCAAGTTCATTCGACATGTTGGCCAAACTCACCAAGTTTTGTCAACATGTAAAACACCTAGAAAAAAATTATGTCTTGTGGCGATCTCGGCAAACCTTGCCGACATGTATCAATGAAACTTGGTTTTTTCGCCCAACACACATCGAATAAACTCAACCTTTCAAGACGACATGCATCAGTGAAACTAGACCAACTCTATTGATTGGAACCGACTCAACTTAGCTAGTTCAACCGACATGTATCGACGCAACTCAGACAGTTCAACCGACATAGAAAAATTTCCAACACTTACAAAATTTTTGGAAAATTTTCTTGTCTTTCTATGATGACCAGGGGGCAATATTGCCTCTATCAACTAATCAACTTGGCCAATTTAGGCCCAATGCTGCAACCTGTGCTCTAATAGCAAACTTTCACGTCCCCTCCCCTCATCTCACCGATGGAGAGGGCACGACTACACTACTGATGTCTTCTTAACTAGGGACCTAGCCCCATGAACATAATCACAAATGCATTGAAATAAAACATAAATATGCAGATGTATAACAAATGCAATAATATACCAATGAACAAAAATACATTTGAACACATTCAATATGTTCATAAGAATTCATAAAGAAAATACATTGCATAATTAACACAAGAAAATACTTATCTTGAAATGGGGCTTCCCCACAACTATCTATGTCGTTGCAACATTCCACCCAACCATAGGACAGTGTGCTCATCAATATCTTAGCACCACTGCCACCCCTGAGCTATGCATGATTTACACAAGGAATTAGGGAACAATAGGCTGAAACATAGCCAAATACACATCAAAGTTCAGCCTAGCCAAACACAGTTGGGTTTATTAGGCTACTAAGGCAGTGGAAAGGTAGAATTGATAAGCTAGTGAGCTCAACGACAGAGTTATGGAAACTTGCACCAAATCTATCTAGCTTGGCATCCACAATACCTACACACCCAACACAAGGAAGTTTTCCCTTCACTACTACACAGTCCCTCAGGCCATACCTTCCCTTCCAGTGCTCTTTAGGGTGTGCATGAATATTTGCCAGCCCCTCTATATCTGTCTATGACGTTCCTCTTTTCACTAGGTTTATCAATTCAGTTCCGGGCCTCTTCCAATCCTAAGTCTTTGTTGTTCCAGGAGAATATCTAGGAAAATAAGGAAAAGTATACAAGGATAAATCATACGCCCAAGCAAAAGAGGAAACGCGCACGAGTGACAGGGTAAAAACAAGTCAAGAAGGGAATGCAGGAACTGACATAGGAATTTAAAAACATGCGCGTGACGTAGGAAGAGCAGAAGGGAAGCTACAATGAGGATACATGTGATGAGGAAGGTAGACCTGAGTCAATGGAAGAGATATGTATAAGAGTTAAAGCTGGAAAGGAAGAAATCAAGGAAGACAGTGGAAGGACAAACCAATAGAATATGGAAGGATGAATTTTGTGGCTAGTTAAGACTAGTATAGGCAAGCTGAAAGACGTTTCTGCGGCTAGTTAAAGTTGTGGTTAATGTCTTCCAGGATTTCATGGCTTGGTATGGGCCGAAATTTATGTAACAAATATGTTTTGTAAGTTGTTGAGTCTATAATAACTGAGTTGTACTCATTCGACCTTGCGTGGTATCATAGATTATATAAGTAGGAGAAACCCGTTCTGTATAAGGTTTCAAAAGGTTATGTAAGTTCAGTACGTTGGCTAGACAATAGAAGTAGAAGGTTGTTGAGCCATGGGTCTTGCAGCTGTGTGCGCAGACTGCTAGTAGAGTAGAAGAGTCGATCCAGGCTGTGTCTGGATCAGTAGGAGTAGATAGAAGAATAAACCAGAGAGCATGAGAGAAAGAAGGTTGAGTCAGAAAGAAATATCTTAAGAACATTCTGCAAGTTGCAGGATGCAAGGTGCTATATCCAATTCTCATGCCAGATGAAGAGCACCTTGGTGGTTTTTCCTATATGGGTTTCCTCGTTATTTCTTGTGTTATATGGATGAATGTTTATGTGGATGTTTGATTATCTTACATTATTACAATTACAGTTGTGTTATATGAATGTCACAGAATGAATGTATGACTTTTCAAAAGTATTGCTGAACTGTTGTGTAGAAGTTCATGGTTAATATGCTAAGTATAAATATAAGTCATGCATTATCCATAGAGTGTAAAGGGGATGCGTCGCACCCTTGCACCAGTCATTAAGGCCTAAATACACTGTTGTGCGGTGCAGGTGGACTATGTCACATAGTTGCTCCGTTGTCGCAGAGTGAAAGACTCCATCCCATCGTCTTTGTCGAGTGCCTTGGCAGTGTGCCAAGGGACTATAATCCCTTGCCAACTATGGAAACATGGTTATGGAAGTTACCCATTAAGATATCTCGTGTGAGACTGCACCTGATTCATGGGTGTTGTCAACTGGGATTGCTCTGTTGGGCCAATGTCTTGTGGTGTCTTGTTGGTATTGTGTTGAGTGATTGAACCACGGGTCAAGACAAGAAGTAGATAGAGACCAACAAATGGTTCTGTTTCCAGGACCATTAACCATTTGATTCGAGGGAAATGTTGTGGCATCCAACAAAGAACAAGATAGAGGACTGGTGGGAGTCCAAGACACTAGCATTCATGTAAGAATATAGTGCATGATATTAATTGAGCGCAGCAAAATGGGTAGACCAATACATATACACCGATATTCACGAGATATTCTTTGCAAAGTTTCCCATTTTACTGCATGAGTGGCTATCAATATTGGAAATAAGGCAGACAAATTTCCATAGAAGAGAAGCCATCGAATGGAGTGATCAGTTGGTTCACGAAGTAACTAGTGTAAGTAACACCATCTCTAGAGCTGTTGATTTTTGGGTTGACAGTATTTTTCAAGGGTATATTACTGAGTTTGCAGTAGAGGCTATAACCTCATATAGTGAGGCTGAAAGAAAATTTTTCCAATGACCATGAAGAAGGTATCTGTTATCTATCAGTACATGGATCAAGATGCTTGTTTATGAGAAGGGTATCCTGCAGTTCATTAGTTAAATCACATACCACGGAGGAAGGATATGTCGCAGACAACATGTCAAGAAAATGGGAAATGATGAGTTGAGATGTTCCCAGGAAGTACAGAACCTAAACTAGAGGCTAGATTCTTACGGAGTAGAAGGAGATTCAGATCTTGGAAGAGGAGAAAGACAAAGGAAGGTCGATGAGCTCCTAGTCTGTTCGAAGAGAGTGAGCATGAACTTCAGTCGAAGGTAGACAAAGGATCTTACGATGAAGAGGAGGACTATATCCTGATTTCAAAAGGAGCAGAAGACTCTGAAGAGTCTGCTAAGACACCAAGGTCAGGATGCAACTTCATCACACCAGGAGTATCACTCGAAGTAAGGTATAGAGCCTCATCTCCTAAAAGAGTTGTTAATTCTGACAGTGCTAGTATTGTGACTAGAGCGCAAGAGGAACCACCTCCATTAGATTGTTCATCAAATAACCCCGACGCCAACTCAATGTTTGGGCATGATATTTGGTTACCCACATTCAATGGTAATGGAGCATAATATCCAGAGCAGCATTGGTTCATCTGTGAATCTGTATGGATGGTTTGTTTAGTTCAGAATGCAGAATTGAAGAAAGCACATATGATAGCGACTCTAAGGGGTCATGCGCTTAGTTGGTTTATGAATTTATGCATAGTACCTCCAAGAACACCGCAGAAAACCCTTGAAGAAATACGAACTGCAATGATCTTCAAGTTTAGAAAACCTAAATCTGAGTCACAGTGTATCACCGAGATCAAGGAGATAAAGCAAGCATTGGAAGAGTTAGTATGGGACTTTGACCAATGGTTTAAAACTTTGATGGCCAAAGTAAGTTTCCAAATGTTGGATGTTCAGCATAAGGAATGGTTTATTGTTGTGTTGTTGCTGCACATCTGAGGCCCATTGATGAAACAAAAGATCGAGTTACAGACGAAAGAAATAGAATTGGAAATGAAGCTAGAAGCCTCTCCAATTGGTGATGGTTCCACATGCATGGTACAGATTCAATCACAGTTAGCTAATATAACGATACAACTTTAGGACATTAAGAAGGGTAAGGAATCCCACTAAGACTTATGGTGCACGAAATGTAGAACAAACAGACACACTAAGGATAACTGTTTGACCTTCATGAATTATGTCTCATCCTGTGCGCAAAACCCATTAAATGGCCATGGACTACCCTAGTGTGGCATATTCCATACTAGAGGACATCACGATGATGATTTCCTATACCTGCAAAAGATTGTAAGTACCCCAGTAGGGCATGAAGAGAAGGATTGCAGAGCATACCAGCTCTTGAAGGAAAATATGATAGAGACATACTTGATGAAGAATGATTGGCAGACTTAGGCTGACCCCATGTAAATATCGTATCAACCTGCACAATTCCCACCCTATCAGTACCAGAACCAGTACTAGCCTCAGTATGCATTACATCAGCCATACATGTAGCATAATCAATGTCAACCGCAATATCAACAGAATCAATTCCCCCCGTAGCAACCACACCCTCAAGGAAGGGGTGGTGGGAACTTCAGAGGAAGAGGAGGAGGAGGAGGATTTGGTAGAGGAAGAGGTCAGGTTACATGCTATAGCTGAGGACAACTAGGTCACTATGCCAGAGATTGCCTAGAACCTGTGAAGACATGTTCATATTGTAAGGGACATGACCATAATGTGGAGCAATGTCCCCAGTTGATCACAAAGTGGTAGGATAGAACTATCACAGGTCCTAACCCTATGCATAATGCAAACCAAAACCCAAATCCAAACTTGAATGTTCAGATGATTGCCGCTGAGCCAAGATATCCAAATGTTGATGTCGTAACACAAGGAGGTGTTGTGATCAAAGCTAATTAGGAAGTCTCGCAAGAACAACTATAACCACAAGTATGACCCACGACGCAGAAGAAGGTGTCGTTCGGCATCCAAAAATAGAAGAAAGTATTCATGGATGCACGATAGGAGTTTGTGGATATAGAAGAATCGTCAACATCAGAAGAAGTCAGGGATATGCCTGAATGATTCCAGCACATATTTCAGAATAAGGTTTTGTTCGATGTCCAAAAACAAAAGAAATTATTCATGGACGTACAACAGGAGTTTGTGGATCCAGAAGAACTGTCAACATCAGAAGAAGTCAGGGAGATGCCTAAATGATTCCAACACATATTTCAGAAGAAGTTCCCACACAAGGTTAGTAAACTCAAGTCCTTTATTTCAAGTTTCTTAGCACTAAGACAATATAAAGATGCTATCACGGAACTACAAGCACTAATAGAAGAGACACCAGTAAAGCCATGACCTAAAAAGAAAGTTAATCAGGTCAAAAATAAATTCAAAATTGGCCACGAGGTAAGAATGACTGTGAAGATAGGGGATTATGACATGGACTATATCATTTTAGACTTGGGTTTCGACGTCAATATCTTGACGTGATAAACTTGGGAAAGTATGGGAAAGCCGCGCCTAGATTGGTATCCTGTCCAATTGCAACTTTCCAATCAGGCGAAGGTCCTCCCAATTGGTAGGTTGAGTCAAGTCCCTGTCAACATCAAAGGGTTGCGCACATTTTCATATTTTGAATTCATTAACATTATTGATGACACAAACCCATATCCCGCGTTGTTAGGAATATATTGGGCCATAGACAATCAGACCATTATCAACTTCAAGAAAAGGATACTCACATTTGAGGACAATGAGATGAGGGTAGTGTCTCCCATTGATCCTTTGGAAGGAAAAAGATATACATTGAGACTATCTACAATGAGGGACAAGGTGACTACCTTGACCATATCTACAATGTCACCTCCATGCAATAAGATTACATCAATCCAACCACAGATGGAAACCTGAGCTGGCAGAGTGCTAGTTCCTGCACATCCGACTCAGGGGAGGCTTTGGAAAACTAGCAAAAACGGTTACATGAAGTCTCTATTAGGAGATGCACAAGGATTAGGAGATCTGTGAAATGGGAAGAAAATGAGTTAAGAGAGATACCCACCTATGAATATTTAACTAACCTTGCATCCTTCCTAAGTGAGGTTGAAGAAGTTGTCATCGAGTCGCAACGCTTGTCTACATTGGATCATGTGTTGAAGGATACACCTGCCAGATGGTGGGGTACACAAAAGCAATTCATAACAGAATGGCCACAATGTGGAAGGTTGATGGAATTCAGGTTCGGTGAAGAAGTCTCCACCATCATCCATAAGTACACAGGGTTGTTGAGCCCTGGTGAGCACATAAATCAGTGTTGCACTGTATTTGCAAAATATCGGTGACAGGAATGGGTCCATCATTTCATTCATACATTGGAAATGACACCTAGGATATGGTGCGCATATATGGGGTTGTGATAAGGAACCCAAGATTGGTAAGGGCTCACTAAGTAGTTTATGCACACATTCGAATTTGTTGATGAGCAACCTACAGTTGATGGTGTGCTTCAAACGATAAAGGAGAAGATATTTGCTGAAATACTTGTCGAGGAAGCCAACGCTCACCAATGCAGTACGACCATTCAATAATGGATGGCTTGCTACAATTTAGCTAGAGACCCAGATGATGATTTGACTAACATAAACATATCGGAATTATAAGGTACACGCACAGTAGAAGGAACCAGTATTTCAAGTGACAGGTTCCTTAAGACGTTGAAGATCAGGAAAGTAAACATTGGGTTGCTGGAGAACCCAAAGTTATCCAATATAGGAGATTATTGGGATGAAGAGATAGTCACGAAGATCACAGACTTATTGCATGAGTACCAGGACCTATTCCCTACCAAATTTTCAAAGATGAAGGGGATAGTGGGAGATCTAGGGGAGATGAAAATAACACTGCGACCAGACGTTAAAACCAGTAAGCAGCTACCCTATAGGTTAAACCCCAGGTATAAAGAGAAGGTAAAAGAAGAATTGGATCACATGCTCGATGTAGGAATTATTGAACCTGTTGAAGAATCAGAGTGGATCATCCCTATAGTGATCTAGGATAAGAAAACAACCGACGAAGTAAGGATCTGTGTCGACTTGAGGAGGCTGAGCGATGCATGCTTACACGATACATTCCCAACACCATTTATAGATGAAGTACTTGAAAGCGTCGGAGGACAAGATATGTATTCATTTATCGATGGATTCTCTGGCTATCCTCAAGTCAGAATCATGAAGGAGGATCACCAAAAAACAACATTCGTCACAGAATGGGGATGCTACTAGTATACGGTAATGCCCTTTGGACTCAAGAATACACCTGCTATTTTTTCTAGAATAGTAGTCTCTACTTTTAAAGATTTTATTCATAAATTTCTTGAGGTCTACTTTGATGATTGGACTGTGTTTTGTCTAGTAAGAAACCATATTGAGAGTCTGCACATGATGTTGGGGCACTGTCGCTAGTATTAGATCGCACTTGATTCTAAGAAATGTATATTTTGCACACCATTTGGTGTTTTGTTGGGTCACGTCGTCTGTCGCGATGGTATTTTGGTTGAGCCAACAAATATTGTGATTATTCTTCACTTACCATTGCATACATCAGTCATGCAACTCATATCAGTGCTAGGACACACAGGATACTACAGGAAGTTCATCAGAGGATATGTAGCTATCACTCCACCTATGGAGAAATTTTTGAAAAAGGATGCAAAGTTTCAATGGACAACAACTTTCCAGGAAATCTTAGCTAATTTGAAAAAAGTAATGGCCACAGCACCAATACTTGTATTTCCTGACTGGAAAAAGGAATTCCATGTGCATGTCGACACATCATCTGTCACGCTTGGCATAGTCTTGACACAAATAGAAGAGGGTGCGATTCACCACCCTATTTATTTTTCTAGCATAAAATTGTCAACAATAGAGAAAAAATACACAACGACGGAAAGAGAAGGCCTCGCTATGGTCTATGCACTTTAGAAGTTCCGACACTACTTGTTGGGTGGACACTTTCAGATGTACACTGATCATTCAGCACTGAAATATCTAGTCAACAAGCCAATGTTGAGGGGAAGATCTACATATAACTTCTCCTATTTCAAAAATTTGACTTTGAGGTCATAGTTAAACCTGGTCGACTGAATGTTGTGCCAGACCACCTATCAAGGATAGAAAGTGGTGAATAGCTAACTAGACTGGAAGATAATTTTCCATACGCACAACTATTTTCAATCCACATGATTGACGATCAGAACCATGAGTTTAATGCAATCATTCACTTTTTGAGCACAGGCTATGTACTTGAAGAAATGTCAACTAATCAGAAGAAAACTTTGGTTGTCAAAGCTTTTGATTATAGATTAATTGAGGGACATTTGTATAAATTGTGCACGGATGAAATACTAGGCCGTTGTGTTTTTTATTATGAACAACCTTGGGTAATGAGCAAAGCACATGCTGGTGTCGTAGGAGGATGCTGCACGAGAAAATCAACTGTGCACAAGATATTGCAGGAAGGACTATGGTGGCCAACCATACACATGGATACTAAAAGCCTTTGTAGGCGCTGTGATATATGCCAGAGAATAGGAAAACCGTCCCCCCAGGACGAGATGTTGCTTGCACCACAGATAACACTGCAAGCATTCGATAAATGGGCAGTTGATTTTGTTGGACCTATTAGTCCACCAGGAAAGATAATTGGTGTGCGCCACATTATCACTGTGACAAAATATTTAACCAGATGGGCTGAAGCTACCCCGATTAAAGATTGTACCGCTACGACTGTGGCAAAGTTCTTGTCTGAAAAATGTAGTCACCAGATTTGGTTGTCCAAAGATACTACTAAGTGACCAAGGTACACATTTTGTTAACAAAGTGATTGTTGAGCTTACTGCATAGTTTCAGATCCAACATAAGAAGAAGACACCCTATCATCCTCGGGTGAATAGAATGGTCATATCTTTCAACAAGAGTCTGGAGAATAAATTGACCAAGGTATGCAATGCGCACCGAGATGAATGGGATTAGAAAGTATTAGATGTGCTATGAGCATATCACACAACTTTCAAGTGACTGAAAGGGCACACCCCATTTAGACTAGTGTATGGACAGGAAGCTATCGTGCCAATGGAATACATCATTCCTAGCTTACGGATTGTTGCGCTGACGGAGATGACTAACAGAGATCTGTCGAGCAAAGGTTGTCGTGGCTTGTTCAGATGGAAGACGAACACTTCATCATAGGATTCCATCAGATAGTTGAGAAGCAGCAAAAAAAATCATGGCATGATCACCATATCCGGGTCAAACCATTCAAAGTCGGATGAATTTTGTTGTTGTATGACAACAAATTTTTTAAACACCCAGGAAAGCTAAAGACACATTGGCTAGGGCCATACAATATTGTGCATATCATTCATGTCGGCGCAGAAAAAATACAAATACTAGATGGAACATATGTCATAGGTATGGTGAATCGAAGTCACCTGAAGCCATACTATGATGGTCATAATATGCCTGGCTAGGACCACGTTGCATAGATTTAAGAGAAAAAAAAAAGAGAGGCCACTAGACGTAAATTGTTTTGTCACATGTCTGTGGTGGAACCAGTGCAAAGCGCATGAAAAATCAAGAAGCATAGGAAAAGGTGGAAAGAATTGCAAAAATCAGAAATGATAGGATGGCCGACATTAAAGTGTGAATATCCGACAAATATCGAGGCAGTTATGATAGCTAGGAGTCATAAATTCGAAGAGATACGAGGAGAATGAAAACGTTCTTTTTGGTCCCGTCATCCATCCTTGGCATAATTGCCATAACTGTGTTGACAGGTACAACCCATAGATTGAGCTGTCGAGTTAATGAAGGAACGTGTCGGCTGATAATCCCATGTGATTGATTAGACATCAACCTCCCATCGCATGATGATTGAAGGACACAGAGGTGCGTATAAATACCAGGCTTCACCATTAAACAATTTTTTATGCACATAGAGAGAGCAGAGAGAACCAGAGTCGAGATTTTACAGATCTTGTCATAGAGTAAGCCGACACCCATGGTAATAGATATCCCCAGTGAGAGTGAGCTATCCGACACAACTGTTATCTTAGGTTTCCCAATTGAGGAAGAGATAGAATCGTTTGAGATACAACAACCAGAGAAGCAACCAGAAATCAACCCGATGGCATGATTGAGGAAGAAACCTTCTCCTGAGGCTGCCCCTATGACTACCCCTTCCCTAATCCCAACCCCTGGTTTGTGCCCTATGCTGAACCCAGTTCAAAGACCACCAGCTACAGCTGCACAACCATTCATGGAGCCGAGACAGGTTGGCGAGAGAGTAGTAGGAGAGGCATTCAGACCACCACCATCACGGAAATTCAAGGCTAAGGCCATTGTGGAAAACCCTGGGAAAGAACCAATGGAGGATACCCAGAGGAGGAGGCCCTCATGGATGAGTATTCACCACCTCACAGAGACACGAGTGTCGGGAGGGTAGAAGAAGACTTGCTCCACTATGTTCGGCCTAGGAGAGTTGATGCGGAGGAGGTGACGTTTCCAAATAAAGTGTCCACATTTTTAGTATCAACCTGAATCCCTAACGATGTAAAAATACTAATGAATATAATGCCAAAGATCTCCAGGTTGGCATTTGAAGATGTTGACACTCGCGTGTAGTTTGTCTTGGAAACAAGAAACTGCATGACTACAAATCAAGTTGGATCGAATCAGGAGCAGGTCTTAGTATCGATGCAGTGGGCTACTGGCATTGCCAACGCAGGACTATTGGACTTGCTGTTCATGCTACATTTCATCCACAATATATAGGTTAATACATACATGAAACAACTTATGGTCTGTTTCCATATATGATGCCTATGGCTCGACCAACCATACTCGGTCACCATCGAGATTATTTATTCAATCATAGGTCTGCCAAAGATAGGAAAAGACACCACCAAGATGAAGCAAAAGTATAAACTTTAGATTTCCCCTATTAAGGACAACATAGTGCGGTTCACCACAAAATCCTCTCTTGTAAACTGTTGCACAAGATGAGGCCAACTGAATGTACTACTGGAGCAGTAGAGCTTGCAGAACTGTGCAGACAAGGAGTGATTTGAAATTGGTCGTAGTTTCTACTCAATGAACTGATAGATGATGTGTAGTGGGCACAGAAGGAGCCTAATAAAAAATTTCACTACTCCTATCTGCTCCTCCTGATATTTTTCATTCTGTGGTCCAACCCGTCAAACTACCAGTAAATAGATGTCCCACTACTTTTCCTTGGCGCAAAGTATCAAAACTTATGGGAGAGGAAGAAGAATAAGGCCTGCCAGACAAATAATAACATCGAGTTTTTTCTGCATGTCAAGATGTTGCACGATGTTATCCGACGAACCCACAGAATACAGCGCACGACAGTGCATATGTATGCGTTCTTCATAAATTTCCAGGCTGGCATGCATAATATGATTTTGGAGCCAAAGAACGACCCAGCGAAACAAGCGCACAATGCAGGGTTCATGATCACTGACGTTGATGTGGATGTAAATGTTGAAGAATGGTGCGGCCCACTAGCAGAGGCTCTATCTACAGAACAACACCAAGAAGACCCATCGGTGAACCAAGGAAATGGTCACAAAAATGGCCAAGGAAACGATGGAGGAGATGGTCAAGATAATCAGTTGCAAGAAGAGGAAGAAGAAGATAGTGATGGTGGCTCTGATCATGGTGATTCAGAGCGCACACCTAGTCAAGAGAATGTCCAAACCCAAGAGAAAACACAACATCAAGGATGGGAGCCAGCGCGCAAGAAGAGGAAAGATAGCAAATATCTTACATCGATACGTTGATTGAAGAGGATATTCACATGCTAGCAGATGCTGTAGCTAAGGTCACCAAGGTATACCTCATCATTCTGAAGACACAATAGGTAAACATAGCTGATCAAGTTTTGGACCACCTTACTAAGTTGGTAGACACCATTAACGAGGTTAAAACAACTGTTGAGGCTGAGGCATATGGCGTGGATCCCAGTGTTCCATTAGTCACACTAGAGCTAGTGTCGCTGATCAAAGTACAGATCCAGGGGCACGCACAAGGAACAGGGGCGGATACGAGTGCATTTTATGATGTTTTCAAGGAGTTTGATACATTGCAGATCGAATTCTCCAAGCTGTCCTTGAATGAAGTTTATGGATTACAATAGGCAGTCGCGTCGGACATACGCTTAAGGGAGAATGATGTTGCCTATCAGGAAATGAACTAACAAAGAAAGGAAAAGGCACACAAGGCCCTATTTAGGGAGAAAGAGAAAGAAATTGAGGGGCATAAGGCCCTCCTTAGGGAGAAATAACAAGAAATTGAGGCACGCAAGCAAAGCTGTGTTACGCTAGCTAAGACCATTAAGGGCACAGTCATCGAGTTCCCACTGGAAGTGGGCTGGGAATATGAATATTTAGCAGCTAAGGTTTCCTGGTTTTCATGGACTGCAGTGGAGTTAAAGAAGTAGGTTGAGGAGCTTCAAGACAGGAAGGTACCAAGCACACCTCCATAGGTGCTTGAGGAAGGAAATAAAGCAGCATTTGAGGCTGTTGCAAAGATATGCAATGATGAAAAGCTATGCACTAAGGCAGTTGAATCCATTTCCACTATATGGGAGGCACTTCTGGAATATGAGATGGGAGAGAAGATCAAGGCAGATGTGCAGCAAGCTGATCAAAAAGTCACCGCTGTGAAGGAAGAAATGAATAAGCTCTCGCTACAGGAGAAGGTTACAAAGATCACTGCGATCAAACAACTTCAGCAGGAAGCTCAAGCCTTGCATGAACAAGAGCACACTAGGAATGAGTAGGTAGAACCATATCAATTGAAAACAATGTGAGTGACATGTCTTATTCATCCCGTGCAACATAAGCTTCAGCATGTTGCACAATCGCTAGAAGTAGGACCGTCTAAACACATCTATTTTGACTGAGTGGAGCATTTGGAGAAACAAGCTGAGGAAGTCAGCATGGATGTTGTTTGGGTGCAACAAGTTTTGAAGCAATTACAGGACAAGGTTGGTCCTGTGGCGCAGCTAGCGCTAGAAACATAAGTTTTTGGGGAAAACATGAAGTTTTGTGGCATAAAGGTTTGTGGAGAAGTCCCTTTTTTCTTAGTGGCTCGGGACGAGCCACATGTGAGTGTTGGGGGCCTGTTGGGATAGGAAAATATCTAGGAAAAGAAGGAAAAGTATACAAGCATAAATCAGATGCACAAGCAAAAGAGGAAAAGTGCATGTGCTACAAGGTAAAAACAAGTCAAGAAGGGAATGAAGGAACTGGCATAGGAATATAAAACAAGCCTGTGACAGAGGAAGAGCAGAAGAGAAGATGTGACAAAAATACCCACGATGAGGAAGGACGACTAGAGTCGATGGAAGAGTCAAGTAGAAGAGTCAAAGCTGGACAAGAGTAAATCAAGGAAGATGGCGAAAGGAGGAACCAACGGAAGATGGAAGGACAATTTTTGCGGCTAGTTATGACAAGTACAAGTAAGCCGAAAGAAGTCTACGCAGCTAGTTAAAATTGTGGTTAATGTCTTCTAGGATTTCATGGCTAGGTATGGGATGACATTTATGTAATAGAGATATTTTGTAAGTTATTGAGTCTGTAATAACTAAGTTGTACTCATTCAACCCCGCGTGGTCTCATATATGCTATAAGTAGGATAAACCCACTCTATATAAGGGTTCATAAGGTTATGCAATTTCAGTACGTTGGCTAGACAATAGAAGTAGAAGGCTGTTGAGCCGTGGGTCTTGCAGCTGTGTGCAAATACCACTAGTAGAGTAGAAGAGTCGATCCGGGTTATGTGCATATTAGTAGGAGTAGATAGAAGAATAAACCAGAGAGCATGAGAGCAAGAAGGTTGAGTCAGAAAGACATCTTAAGAACAATATGCAATTTGCAGGATGTAAGGTGCTATATCCAATTCTCATGCCAGATGAAGAGCACCTTGGTGGTTTTTCCTAGATGGGTTTCCATGTTATTTATTGTGTTATATGGATGAATGTTGTTGAATGGTGAATGTTTATGTGGATGTTTGCTTATGTGGATGTTTTCTTATCTTACATTATTACAGTTACAATTGTGTTATATGAATGTCACAGTATGAATGTCTGACTGTTCAAAAGTATTGCTAAACTATTGTGTATAAGTTCATGGTTAATCTGCTAAGTATAAACATATGTCAGGCACTGTACATAGAGTGTAAGGTGTTGGTTGCGTCACACCCTTGCGCCAGTCATTAAGGCCTAAGGACATTGTTGTGTTGCATAGGTGGATTGTGGAACATAGTTGTGTCACTTTCGTAGAGTGAAATACTCCATCCCATCATCTTTGTCAAGTGCCTTGGTCAAGCACCAAGGGACTGTAATCCCTCACCAATTGCGGAAACATGGTTCTGGTAGTTACCCATTAAGATATCTTGGGTGAGACTGTGCCTACTTCATGGGTGTTGCCGACTGAGCTTTCTCTGTCAGGCCGATGTCTTGTTGGTATTGTGTTGAGTGATTGAACCGCGGGTTGAGACAAGAAGTATATAGAGGCCATTAGTCTTTCAGAATAAAACAAGTATGCACAGAAAAAACAAACACAAGTGTTGGGTATGAGAAAAACGTTCTGGGCAACCAAAAATGGAATTGCAGATGGGGAAATCAACCGCGGGGGAGCAATTCATTTTCAGAAACGTTCTTAGGCACTACAGGATAAAAATCGACCTCCCCAATCCCCCAAATCGTGAATCTTTGTTGCACATTCACTCAGCAATACAAAAACTGGTTTTTCCAGCCATGAAAATGAAGGAAACACATGAAAAATGTGAAGGAAAATGCCCAGGAAGCTCCGAATGCGTGAGGACGAGAAACACCTCGGTGAATAATGGCTTGGGATGCAATTTTTGGGTGATAACTTGCCCCATAATTCAAAATTCAATTTCCAAAAATTGATGGCTTCCCCAACTCGAAATTGGCTGCCATACTCTTCCAATCCCAAGGCATTTACTACCTCAACCAATTTCTGGAGGAAATAAATGATTCGGTGCAAAAAGACAAAAAAGGTAGTTGACAGCTTTATGGGTTCTCCCATTGGAATTTGGCTTTACACCATTGGCTCAAGGGTTTGAATATTGTCCCTCCCTATTCCTCGTGAAATCATGCCCCCATATCTTTTTTTCCATTGACAAAGCTAGTTGTGGGTATTTTTATTAAATTGCATATTTACATGATGTCTCATTTTTTGAATGTGCATGGCTAGCACAATAACCATCGGCATCGATTTTAATTATCGAAGCATAAAACACTAAATCCATGGTGGGGCCTTGGCCTTTAGATCCTCATCATGATTTAATAACAACATTTACATCATTTAAAATTTTAATTGAATTGGGGTAAAAGCGGGATATTACAGAAATGAAAAAAGAAGATTGGTAAAGATTTGAAAAATATAAGATTATTATATTGTAAATCTAGGCATCTTTAGAACCTGAAGGATGTTCATTAACAATTTTCCAAATTATCTTAAATTGAAATACATATTCTTTGATTTCTAAACCGGATCCATGGTACATGTTGGTATATGTCTACAACAAATTCTGAATGAGCTTCTTTCTTTTGGTCATGCTTTTGTAACCACATAAATGACATCTTTTAGTTTTAGTATTTGCTTTGTTTTCTTTGTCGCCTTTGAATTGTTGTTTGAATTTTATATTGTGAGGATTTCTTGGAAAATATGCATACATTGTTTTTTGTTGCATGCATGCAATTGCTTGAGTACTTCAAAAAGGGAAAACAATGACTCAAAATATTGAAGGTAAACTAGTGCAAAGGAGAGTAATGAAAATAAAAAATAGAATAGGGAGTTTGTGCTAGTGCCAATATTAAAGTGAACAAACCATGTTTTTGGATGATTAAGTTTTTCATTTTTACAGGAAAATTAACTTAGAAGAAGAGCCCATTTTTGCAAAATTGTTAGTGTTTGTAAGTCCAAAAATGCACAATGTAAAGTTTTAAACAAAATATGCTCTATTTTTTCCAAACAACATCTTTTATTATAGCAAAACAATGCACTGAGTAGAAAGCAACCCTAATCTAATAGGGCTTGCACCAAGAAGGATGGCATGGAAGCATAAAGGATCCAAGATGTGATTAAAGGCATAATACAAATTTAGGAAGCTAAAATGTGGTTTGTTGTTTGCATTTGGCATCGATGACAATGAAAACTTCCATATAATAGTCCTGTATCTAGTTTCTCCTATGTTGAGCATGTTGCATGAAAGACCGATAGACAAATATCTAGTCATTTATGTGGAGTCCTTACTTTCTTCTCAGACTACACATAAATATGCTTTACGTTTTCTATCCAAACACAAAGGCACTGAGGAAATACACAATTGGTGATTCATGGATTTTACAGTGACAAAATGAAAACCATGTTCAAGTAACATTATCAACAACTACTACACATGGGCCACCACAGGAAAAATTCTTTAAAATCGCAATGTAAACAAACCACATGACATTAATCCATACAGTTTCATACAATGACACTCATTTAATAATAGGAATCATAAGTAGCTACATGTACTCAAAACCCTAGGGATTTTATCATTCCACTAACCTAGAAACCCCAGCAACAAACACTGTTGGGTAAAATTATTGTTATTTAATTTACCTTAATTTAATTATCGACCGGAATACGTATACTTCGAGCTGCTACACCATATGTGTGGGAAAAGTAGTTTTAATGCTCATGCTGACAGTAATTTAGTCTACTCACAGACAAGAAACACAATGTAATTGATGGAACTATTACTCTATTGAATGACCAATGCTAAGAGTTATTAGGTCTGTCCTAAAGAAAAGAGAATCATCTTTCTAATCCCTATCTTACAGTCTACAACACTGTCAAATTCAATGTAACCTACAACAACCTTCCAAAGCAATCATCGATCTATACTAAGCTACAACAACCTTAAGCTATGATAATTATGATCTATTCTTCAGAGCAAGCAGCCTAACAAGTAAATAATTTATTAGAGGAAAATCCTAGTTCCAAACTTTACTACAGAATGAATATGCTAATTCAATCTTAATGACCTTATATTGTACCTGAGACTGCACCCATCAACCCTAAAGAATATGATGCCTAAGTTTATACAAGCACTTATCACTCTCGAACAACTACTGAAATGAAATCTGTCTCTTCTTAACCCTAAATCATCCACAAACAGTTAACAAAATGAAATTTGGACTTGCTGCTAATATCAAATATATTCTACCTACGTTCTATGCACACAAACGAATATTGGAACTATTCAGAGAATACACACTCACTCTCATCTACATGGACTATGAGACTGATATTCAAATCCTAGGAAATAATGCTGTCATTTGTCAGTGAACTATGATTCTTTTCCCTAATTTCATTCAACACCATGAAGTGAACAAAAGCATGATTCCAATTCCTATCTAGCCAATTCAAAATGTTGTTTGAAAATCCTTAAATACTATGTAAGATAAGATCTTTAAAACTTCTGTGGATTTAATAGGTATTGCAAGTCTTTCACACTACAATCCATCTCTTCAAATACTCTACAGTCTTGTAAACTCGACAGCCAAAAAGGGTTTTAAAACAAGTATTGTAGCCATTCAATAATTGATATCACGCTGGAAGTAAAAGAAGTATGGAATCCAAATCTACTTTCAGTCCTCTGTTAAATTGATCCTACAGCAAACTGAATACAATCAAATTCATCATACAGTTTTATAAATTCTGTGACTCTGAACGGATTCTTTAAACAAGGGTTGTAATCATCAAACAAGCAGCATCACGCTGGGAGTAAAAGAGGGTTAAAATCCAAATCCACTCTTACTACTCTGCTGAATCGATTCTATAGGATAAACTGAATACATATGATAGAAACTAATCTTCTGCAAACATAAATCCCATCCAAATCACAAGTAAACAAAACCATTAACATTCCATCATAAAAACAGTGTCAAAGTATGCAACATCACTCTACTTACAGCAGTACAAGCAACACTTAAACACAAATGATCGGTGTTGAAGGTGGGCCCTACCCTCAACGCCTACAAGTATGAAATCAAAGCCTTAAGGAAATAAACGCTTGATTGATTAATAAAAATAGAGTTTTACAGTCTTCTCCGTGTGTCTCCCTACTTATGGTTTCAAGGTTACATTTTATACTTAAAATACAAAGTAAAATCGACCTTGGAGCAAGGATCGATCCATCTAACAAATCTACACCTATCTGGGCATACATGAACCAAAACATTGGATTCAAATCCCTTGAGATCCCTACACTGCTAAAGATGGAGGGAAACAGCTCCTTGAACAAAGGACAGCTACAAAACAACAGCTGAATAATCTTCACATGTATCTGGAAACCAGGCGAGACATCTCCTCTGTGTACAAAATCCCCAAAATATCTGGTTCAGTCAACATGTATCTTTGGAGCGCTGGGTTAAGCGTTGGGTCGGATAGCCAAAAGACTCCTCCATGAAAGAAATAAAGACTCATTAATTGACCCATTATTAAATGAAAACTAAAGGTTCCATTAAATACATAAAAACAAAGCAAAATAATAAATAAACAAGTAAAAAGTCACTTACCAAAGCACCTAGCAATGTTGATCTTCAAAAGGCATAACCATGCACAAAACAACACTAAATGAAGCTGATTATTACTTGGTTCATGAGACTTGAAACTAGAAAATATAGTGCTGAACAGTCAAAATAGGAGGCCAACATCTCCCCCAGACTGAAGATCTTTCATGTCCCTATGCAAGAAAGTTTCAGAATGCAAGAAAGTTTCAGACAGACAAAATTGGAAAATCAAAGTAGATGATTAATCTTTGGATCAAAATCTAGAAACTGAGGCTGAAGTATTAAACAAGACTTGTACTTGAGGAGGAGATGGAGTTGTTTGTTGTTGTGCACTAAGCAATTTTTCAAATTGTTTGTCCTTGTTCTTTAACTGTTTCCTAAGACTGCGATTAGACCCTGTAATATCATCAACTAATGTTTGTAAAGAGGCTACCTTGGCCTTCAAAATTGCATTTTATTGCTTGATAAACTGATCTAGCCTATGATACTCCTGTAATTTCTTTGTCAACTTAAAATTTCGCTGCCGGAAGTAGTCAAGTCCCTGAGCTGAAGCATCTGACCGGTGAGATTTAACAGACTTCGGGCCTGATTTGGAAGGTGATGCTTTCACAGTATTTAGACTAGAGTTTGAAAGTGATGCTGGCAATGAAGGCTCATTGACAGGGATCGGTATGGAGGAATGATGATGGGAACCATGGGAATCAGAATTATCGTGGACAGAATTATCATGGGCAGAATTATCAGTGGATGAGGACAATTCAACATGTACAGGTGCCTTACCTTTAGATTCCCTCTTTCTCTCTTGAATAGCCATGCTACGAGTAAATATTCGATTTGATGAAGCAAGCAAGTTTTCATTACCAAACTGACCCTTTTCCCCCCCAGACTGAGAGTTTACACGTTGCCGCTTAGATCCTGGAGACTTCTTAGTATGGGATGGTCCAGCCTTCTTACAACTCTTGACAGTTGGTTCCTGAGTATGACTGATTTGATGTTTAGAAATATTTACAAAGGAGGCTTTATCAACAATATCAGGGATACAAGGCTCACATGGTTCATTCCCCAGGGATGATTGGAGATGAGAATTGGACAGGGCATATACAAATTGCTTCCATACCCGATCCTTCTTCTTTAATTAAGCTAAAATGAGCATTTTGATAAGCCCATGATGGTATAAACTGTGAGTTGGATTCTCTAGGTTTTTCCTAACTTGTGAGGCCATCTTACCCAGGATCTTCCAAAAATAAAATGGAAAGTTAAGAAGCTTACCAAACTCAAAGTGAGCAAGCAGGCGAAAATGACAGGCTTTGTATGTAGAGAATCATCCTTCACAGGTAATGAGCTTGGTGATGACCATTAAGGAATTGTGAAATTCATCTCTGAACCAGAGCTTTGAGAAACCCTTTTCACCTTTTACAGCCAAAAATTCAGGTTTGAAGACACATTCATAATCTTTACGTGGCAACCAGAAATTCTTAAACCAATGATCCCCTGTGTGTGGGAGTCATGTAGCCAATGCAATTGAATCCTCTGTAACTAGAAACTCCAATGACCCGACCTTGGCTGCGTGCCCGTCAAAACCTAAGGCAAACTGCAAGGAAATAGCATCATCGTGGCCTTGTAAATTGGTTAAGAAAGAATGCCACCCAGCCCGAATAAACATCTCTTTGCATGCTAAAAACTCAGGCGTGGCTAACAACTACCCATAATCCGAGGGGTCATGCCAGTTAATCATCGTGGAAAACAGGAAAAGAGAAGACAACGAATTAACAGAGATCATACAGTCAATTTGAAGACAATGGAGAACTGCATCAATCTTTCTCTCGCTGGCTATGGTGAAAACTAGAAACAGCCCAAAAGAATAATGGCAAAGAATGATGATGATAATCAGCAGACGTGGTAGAGAGAATCATTGCAAGCTGAGGCACGTACTACCCATGTTGCAGGGAATTATGACCATATTATAACACGTTTTGATCAACCGTAACCTCATGGCGTTTAAGAACCCCAATTGAAATATATCAATGTCATAAATTTTATTTAAGGATTGCAAATTAATAATAAAGAAATGAAATATTGCCAAAGGTTAATGCCATAAAATGATTTAATAACAAACGGTGGGGTATCAAAATAGATGACAAGGTTATTATGGTAATTCCACCATGTATCGAACTTAGGCAAAAGCACTTGGTTTATAATAATAATCCTTAATTTATAACAATTAAGACTTATCCCAATATTCAACATTCATTACCTTTACCATGTAACATGTCAATTTCCCAATTTTATTCCGGTACCCCATCCGACACCCGATCTGGCACCTCAGCCAATCTAAGATACAAAGGTGTTTTCAAGATGACCAGGGTGAAAAATAATTACCAGCATAGCAGAGATATTAAAGCAGATGTACACAAAGCAGTGATGTTAAAGCAAATGGCTTTCTCCAAAAGACACCACTTGTATGAGTTGAAAAGGCAAGTAAGATGGATTGAAAATTGGTTTTTCCCCAACAATCTCATGGCACAATTACCTCATTTCAGGGGTGCTTCTTCATCTG
>LPNX010399324.1:70502-87678 GCA_001517045.1 Pseudotsuga menziesii | reverse complement strand
GTCATGAAACCAATCTTTATTAACAGTACAAAAACAAAATTAACTACAATTCATAAACAATCAATCTCACTCCTATATTCCAAACTTCAATCATAAGCACATATTTCGTTCTCGTCATTCATATAGAACTTTTTCCACCAGGACATGTGCCTTAAAACACAAGACAAGAGGACTACAAAAAGAAGGCAATGGTGTACTGGCCAACTTTGACTCAGCTTCACACAAGACAGTCTGAGCAGTGAAAAGAAAAACCAGTACTGAGGTTGACAGCTATGTTCATGGACTCAGTAAATGCCAGGCATAAACCCTTTTCTAGCAAGGATCAGGTGACCAAAATTTAGAGCATTTGAAGATGATTATTAACTGGTCATTACAAACAATCTCTTTAAATTTTATTTAACCCACACATATGACTTCTCTTTACCATTTACATAGGTACATCGTTCATACAGACAAGTATAGATGAGGCTTTTTAAAAGAGATATCAGAGTTAGAACCCACTGCCAGCGAGCCCGTTCAGTACTCCGGTGGGGCAACTGTAACATATAAGAAGCTTCTTCCCCAGGCAGATGCCCCATTGCCAACAACAGGCCTGTTCAGTACCCTGATGGGTTTTCCTGTTTATACCACAAGCCGGTACCCGCTGCCGGCGGACCTGTTCAGTATCCCGACGGGTTAACCTCTTACACCCTTTTTCTATTAGAGGCCCTTGTCCCAAATTCATCTTAAAGATAAATTTTATGATTTTCTTATGCATGGATGAGCGGGGGAGCAGCACTGGAAACCATCTAGGAGTGGGATGGTATCAAAATTGGAAAAATGTTCTTGATACATGCCTGTAAAGATTTGTCCAAATGAACAACTAACCTCTGTAACTGTATAAAGTAAAATTCATGAAGTGGCTGGACAATAAAAATGTATATATATATATTTATTTGATATTATGGCAGCCAATAGATAATAATCAACAGACGGCTCAGTCGTGGAGACATTTTTTCCAAAATGGTGCCTGATTGAATAATAACTCCATACCCATAGCTGTTACCACTTAAAAGACAATATTCTCATTCAATCTAGTGTGAAACCAAGTCAATTGGCACTAGTATCCCATGAGTTCATCAGTAAAAGTCCCTTTTAAAACTTCAACCACTGATGGAGGCAATGCCAAGTGAATAGGTACTTGTATGAATAAGGAGAACAAGTCTGAAAACCTAGCAGCACACATTTATTTACTTGATACAGGCATTCCAATTACCTAGTGAAACTCAGAAATTTAATTCAAATTAACACAGTCCTTGCAAATTCTTTGTAAAAATAATCAATGGCTGAAATAGGGATAGCAACAGAAAGAATTCCCTTTTGTTTTCAAAAACATCCTGAGCCTTACTGAAGAGAATATCTGCATCCTTCAAAAAGAAACCTATTGATAAAAAAACTCCTGTACATATATACAAAAACAATTTCATTGAATGTTACTGTGAGAGAGTAGGGGATGAAGAAGTCATTTCTTCACCCACCAGCTCTAGTTCAGATTGTTGACTCATGTTATGAATGAACTCTTGCTTAGAAAGAGGTTTATGATATACCTTTAACCGATGCCCATTCACCACAAATGCAGTTTGTTCTTCATCGATTGTCCTTATTTTAACAGAACCATTATAAAAAACAGTCATAATTTCATATGGTCCCATCCATCTAGTGGTAAGCTTACCTTTGAAGTGTTTAAACCGTGAGTCAAACAACAGAGCCCAATCACCTTCTTCAAAAGTCTTCTTCTTCAAAAATTTGTCATGCCATTTAGTCTTCTGATTCTGTATTAAAGTAGTTCGTTGGACAGCATCTTGTCTGATTTCATCAAGCTCATTCAATTGCATCAACCTCTGCTCCTGGGATTCATCTAAATTCAGGCTCAATTGTGCAGCAGTATGAAAGGTCTTCACCTGAAATTCTATAGGTAGAAAAACCTGCTTCCCATAAACAAGATGATATGGGGTATGCCCTATGGTGTTTCTCCACGTAGTTCTGTAAGCCCACAATGCTTCTGGTAGCCTGTCTACCCAGTCCTTGTGATGCATCTACAAAGTCTTGGTTAAAATGGCTTCTAACACTTTATTTGTTGACTCCACCTGACCATTTGCTTGGGGGTGGTAAGGAGAAGATTTATAGTGTTTAATTCCATATTGCTCAGTCAGTGCTTTCATTGATTTAGAGACAAACTATGCCCCATTGTCAGTTACAATTTCACGAGGAATCCCAAAGCGAGTGAAAATGTCTTGATAAATGAACTCTATGACTGATTTCTCAGTGGCCCTTAATAGAGCTTTTGCCTCCACCCACTTAGTTACATAGTCAGTACAGACTAATATATATCTTTTCTTTTGTGACATTGGTGAGATTGGTCCAACAAAGTCCAATCCCCTTTTTTCAAAAGGTTCAATTTGTACCTAGGCTTGTAAAGGAATTTCATCAGTAGCAGTGGGTCTTCCCATTCGTTGGCAGCTGTCACAGCCCTGTACATATTTTTCAGCATCTTTAAAAAGTGTAGGCCAATAATACCCTTGATGTAACACCTTGTATGTTGTCCGCTTGTCTGAAAAATGACCTCCACAGGGTCCATCATGACAGGATTGAAGGATATCATACATCTCATCCTCCCTCACACACCTCCTGATAATCAAGTCTGGGCTAGTTCGAAAGAGGTCATTACCTACCCATGAATAATTGGCACTTTGCTGTATGATCCTTTGTTTTTCATAGGATGACAGATGAGCAGGTATTCTTCCTGTGACCAAGTAATTGGCTATATCTGCAAACCATGGTGTTTTAATAGAAACATCAAATAAATGTTCATCAGGAAAGGTATCATCTACAGGAACGTTATCATTAGTATGAGTCAATCTTGAGAGGAAATCTGCAACCAGATTTTCCTTCCCTGGTTTATCAACTATAGTAATGTTAAATTCCTGTAGCAAAAGAAGCCATCTAGTAATTCTGCCACTAGTTATAGGTTTATTCATCAAAAATTTAATAGCAGAATGATCAGTATGAACAAATACATCATAACCAGTAATATAATGCCGGAATTGATGGCATGAACCACTGCTAGAAACTCTTTTTCAATTACTGTATAGTTAAGTTCTGTTGGTGTTAAATTTTTACTGATGAAATAGATGGCATAATAAGATTGACTCTCTTTCTGTCCAAGCACTCCCCCTAGGGCAATGTCTGAAGCATCAGTTTGTATATGAAATGGCAAAGACCAATTTGGCCCCCGCAGAATTGGTGTTGAAGACAATTCTGATTTTAAGGTGTCAAAGGCTATCTGATAGTGTTGATTCCAACAAAAACCAATGTCTTTGTCTAATAACTTGAACAATGGAGCTGCTATCTTGGTGAAATTAGCAATAAACCTACGATAGTAACCCGCATGTCCCAGAAAACTTCTAACTTCTTTTTGTGTAGTTGGTGGAGACAAACCAGTAATGATTTCAATTTTTGCTGGATCTACCTTAATACCTTTTGATGAAATGTGATGCCCTTAAACAATGCCCTCAATTAACATCATATTAAAATTTTCATGACTTAAGGCAAGATTTGTTTCTTGACACCTAATTAAAACTTTTTCTAGGTTATCTAAGGATTCCTTGAAATCATTACCATAGACTGTGAAGTCATCCATATATATTTCCACACAATCATGGACTAAATCAGCCAGAATACCTAACACTTCCCTCTGGAAAGTGGAAGGAGCGTTACACAACCCAAATGGTAACACCTTGTAAGCATAAGTTCCCCATGGGCAGGTGAAAGTAGTTTTCTCCTGATCCTCTGGGGCTATCCTGATTTGGTTATACCCACTGTATCCATCAAGAAAGGAAAAATACCGTTTTCCTGACAAGGTGTTCAAAACTTGATCTATGAAAGGAAGAGGGAAGTAGTCTCTGAGAGTTGCTTTGTTTAATTCTCAGAAATCAACACATATTCTCCACTTACTTCCCTTCTTTGGAACAATTACCAATGGAGATACCCATTTACTATCAGAAATGGGTTAGATAAAATATGCATCCAACAACTTTTGTAACTCATCCTTCACAATGTCTTTAAACGCAGGATTCATTCTTCTCTGTGGTTGCCTTACCGGCCTAATGTTTTCCTGCATATAAATATGATGGATGCATGTATCATGGTGAATTCCTTTCATGTCTGTATAAATCCAAGCAAATGCCCTAGACTGTGCTTTGAGTAAATTAACTAACTAATTTTGCTGGCCTTGAGACAAATTTGCATTAATAAACAAAGACCTTCCTGAACTAATCTCCATTGGTATAGTTGAGGCTCCAACCTTCTCATCTATGAATAAAACCGCTGATGATAAGATGGTTGAAGGGTAGAACTGTTCTTGAAAATATTATGTGAAAACATGGTCTAAGTCAGAGAAGGACTGAGGGAACTCAATACTAGTAGTGGTTGAGATAAATTGATCTAGGATAATATATCATCTTCATTTTGATCTTCCAGCCCCCTAGTTTGACTGATGGACAGTAAGGGTTGTCCCATGTCCTCATCCCCATAAGGACTTTCTAACCATAGCATGTTTTCTAATACAGGCTATGCTGGGGGATAAATAATAAGGTTCTGTAAAGAAGTGTCATTTGATATAGTCAAAATTCCTTCTCTACAACCTATAAAGGCATTGGCAGTGGCTAACCAGGGCTTGCCTAGTATAACAGGATGTTCCCCCATTGGGTGTTTGGTTTGGAGTACCAGAAAATCCACTGGATACTCCCAAGAAGCTACTGTGACAGTAATGTCATCTAATGCCCCCACAGGTTTAATTGTGCTCCTATCAGCCAACTCCAAAATAGTAGGAGTAGGTATGAGGAGATTATACAACTGAAGTCTTTGCATGGTGGTCATAGACATGACATTAATTGCAGCCCCCAGATCAACTAGAGTGTTTCTTATTAGAGTCTCATTAATGCAAATGGTCACCACTGGATTTTCAGGGTTTGCAAATTTTGGAGGTAAGGGATAGTCTGAAATATAATTGGACAGCTGGCCTATAAAATGTATTGTGGGTGGATCTTTTTGTTTTCGACTAGGTTTCTTCAAGCATAATTCTCTTACCATTTTTGAATAGATAGGAACGTCTCTAATGGCCTGAAGTAATGGAATCTTGATACAAAAAAATTTCAACTCATTTTCCAAATCAAACTGTGGACGAACCACAGGATTCTCTATTAATAACCTCTCTGGATAAGGGGGGTTGTTATTCAATTGTGGATGAGCAGATGATTGGGAATTTTGAGTTCCAAGCACTTGAGTGTTTTCTGAGGCAATCTGCACTTCTTCCTCCTCTGAAATTTCTTTTTTAGTGCTTTCTTCTCCAGACTCTTCTTGAATAATCACTGCTGGAGGAGTTTTATTTAATGTTTTCCCAGACCTTAATTGTATTTCCTGGATAGGAGATGAATGGATCACATAAGTTGGGGCCATTTGTATTTCAGCATTATGAAGAGGCTGGGATGGTCTGTTGTTAGGGTTTGGGATAGGTTGAACTGGCAACAACGTGGGTCGAGGTGGGTTTGGATTTTGATATTGTTGTGGAACTGGGGGTATAGGAGGAAGTACAGGTCGTGTAAAGCCAGGTAATAGCTATTTCATATTTGGGGGCATTGGACAGTAACTAGGAGGGGTGTGTAATGGGGCTATTGGTTGTGTTCCTCCATAGGAATTTCCCTATGGTCCCCCATATGAATTTCCTCGCCATCCTTGCTGCCATGGTTGGGTCTAAGTAGGCTAAGGAGGCCAATTCTACCACATTTGTGGACTCCATGGCTGCTGAGATTGCTGCATGGGATAGTAATATGAAGGGTTTGGAAAAACAGGTTCTGGGTACATGCTTTGGGGTCTAGGATGCCAGGGCCTTTTTGATGCATATGATAGATCCATAGGTTCAGCATTAAGCTTGTAAAAATCTTGCAATTCTGGTAAAGAAGGGAAATTGTCAGTAGGGTGTTTATTAGAGCAAAGAGCACAGACTGAAATAGTATTAAGAGAGCACTCTTTCAAAGGGTGTCTTTTTCTGCATTTAGGGCAGAATATGTGTAGTGCTGCTATGTCCTCTTCCTCTTGCCATTTCTTTGTTTTCAATGCATCAAATTGGGAACTCAAGGTGCCTAAAATGTCAGTTTTGAAATTTTCTAACAAGTTCCCCAATTCATCTCTTGTGATACTACCAGTCCCTGTTGACCTAGAAATGCGGGAAGGACCTTCCCTTGTGATTTTTCCAGCCTTGGCTCTACTTCTAGAATATTTTCTACATAGTTCAGTAATCTCCTCAAAGGATTTATGAGATACATCACCTGATGCCATGAGGTTGAGGATTTCCACATATTCCTCCAGAATCCCTTTTAGAAAAAGATTTTTGATTGCATCCTCTTATAAGGTATTATACTTAGACTTCTGTAATACAAAGCAGAATCATTCTAAAAATTCCTCAAGGCTCTCCTCTTCATGCTGTTGCATTTTAAAGATATCGTTTTTAGAGTCTCTAGGTCCACAGTAGTCTCGGTATTTTCTAAGGAAAGCACTCTTCATCTCTTCCCAAGTTCGAATGGTGGATTCCCCCAGACTCATAAACCACCTAAGTGCCGAATCTTTAAGGGTGGCTAGAAATAGTTTTAACTTTTGTGCATCCTGTAGATAGTTATAACTCCTGCACAAGATGTCAAACTCAAATAGAAAAGTGTCCAGATCTTCAGTAATTTTCCCGTAGAAGGTAGGTAATGAAGATGCTGGGATATTTTTCATATTGACATCCCATGCAAGATCCAAAATGGGGAAGCCAAAATTTGTTTCAGTTCGTCCTTCATGTTCTCCCTCCCCTTCCATATGGTGTCCAGTTTCCTGATCACTCATAACAAGAGGATTCCTAAACCAATTGACACCTAACCTGTCTCTTCTTGGGGATGGAATTAAATCCCAATGGTCTGGCCTAGGCCAATATTGAATATTGAAAGGTAAATCTGTGGTAGATTCTACTTGAGAAACCACCAAATTTTGAGTATGTCTGAGAAGGGAATTCACTCTTTTTATGTTCACTGTGTCAACCAAATTGGAATCTTCCCTTGGAGGTGAAGCTTGTGGAATCTCCACTGAGTGTAACCTCAGTTCCTGTTGGTCTGGTCCCTAATTCCACTGAACTTTGAGTGTTGTTGTTTTCTGTCTCGTTGCTGGTATTCCTATCCCTAGGGTTAGTGAGGGGGGGGGTGGGTTTGTTTCCAAAAATATCAGAATGAATTTTAATGTATCTACCCTTACTATCTCTGGGTCTCATCAAAATTACTGAAAATGACAAAACTTCTAATCAAAGGAATCAAAATACCTACGCTACAGATAGGCTTTGAAGGAACCTGTTATAACAGATGCGCAGGTTCTTACCTCTCATCTTACCGTCCCTTCTCCTCCAATCTGAAAATACCAACAAACAAAAAAACAGTCAAGAAATCAATAGAGAACAAAACTGATCAAAAAATTGTCTAAATGTATCTACTACTGCTAAATTTTGTCTACGCAACAAAAAAAGGCAATCACACATCTATGCTATAGGTGGGTTTGAAGGAACCTGTTATAATAGATGCGCAGGTTCTTACCGTCCCTTCTCCTCTAGTCTGCAACAACTAGTCACACCTAAAAAAGATGTGAAAAATGAGCAATATACCAGCTTACCTTAGAGCAACTCCCTGGAAACGACGCCAAAATGTTGGGTAAAATTATTGTTATTTAATTTACCTTAATTTAATTATCGATCGGAATACGTATACTTCGAGCTGCTACACCATATGTGCGGGAAAAGTAGTTTTAATGCTCATGCTAACAGTAATTTAGTCTACTCACAGACAAGAAACAAAATGTAATTGATGGAACTATTACTCTATTGAATGACCAATGCTAAGAGTTATTAGGTCTGTCCTAAAGAAAAGAGAATCAGCTTGCTAATCCCTATCTTACATTCTACAACACTGTCAAATTCAATGTAACCTACAGCAACCTTAAGCTACAACAACCTTCCAAAGCAATCATCGATCTATAATAAGCTACAACAACCTTAAGCTATGCTAATTATGATCTATTCTTCAGAGAAAGCAGCCTAACAAGTAAATAATTTATTAGAGGAAAATCCTAGTTCCAAACTTACCTACAGAATGAATATGCTGATTCAATCTTAATGACCTTATATTGTACCTGAGACTGCACCCATCAACCCTAAAGAATCTGATGCCTAAGTTTATACAAGCACTTATCACTCTCGAACAACTACTGAAATGAAATCTGTCTCTTCTTAACCCTAAATCATCCACAAACAGTTAACAAAATGAAATTTGGACTTGCTGCTAATATCAAATATATTCTACCTGCGTTCTATGCACACAAACGAATATTGGAACTATTCAGAGAATACACACTCACTCTCATCTACATGGACTATGAGACTGATATTCAAATCCTAGGAAATAATGCTGTCATCTATCAGTGAACTATGATTCTTTTCCCTAATTTCATTCAACACCATGAAGTGAACAAAAGCATGATTCCAATTCCTATCTAGCCAATTCAAAATGTTGTTTGAAAAGCCTTAAATACTATGTAAGCTAAGATCTTTAAAACTTCTGTGGATTTAATAGGTATTGCAAGTCTTTCACACTACAATCCATCTCTTCAAGTACTCTATAGTCTTGTAAACTTGACAGCCAAAAAGGGTTTTGAAACAAGTATTGTAGCCATTCAATAATTGATATCACGCTGGAAGTAAAAGAAGTATGGAATCCAAATCTACTTTCAGTCCTCTGTTAAATTGATCCTACAGCAAACTGAATACAATCAAATTCATCGTACAGTTTTATAAATTATGTGACTCTGAATGGATTCTTTAAACAAGCGTTGTAATCATCAAACAAGCAGTATCACGCTGGGAGTCAAAGAGGGTTAAAATCCAAATCCACTCTTACTACTCTGCTGAATCGATTCTACATGCTAAACTGAATACATATGATATCAACTAATCTTCTGCAAACATAAATCCCATTCCATATCACAAGTAAACAGAACCATTAAAATTCCATCATAAAAACAGTGTCAAAGTATGCAACATCACTCTACTTACAGCAGTACAAGCAACACTTAAACACAAATGATCGGTGTTGAAGGTGGGCCCTGCCCTCAATGCCTACAAGTATGAAATCAAAGCCTTAAGGAAATAAACGCTTGAATGATTAATAAAAATAGAGTTTTACAGTCTTCTCTGTGTGTCTCCCTACTTAGGGTTTCAAGGTTACATTTTATACTTAAAACACAAAGTAAAATCGACCTTGGAGCAAGGATCGATCCATCTAACAACTCTACACCTATCTGGGCATACATGAACCAAAAGATTGGATTCAAATCCCTTGAGATCCATACACTGCTAAAGATGGAGGGCAACAACTCCTTGAACAAAGGACAGCTACGAAACAGCAGCTGAATAATATTCACATGTATCTGGAAACCAGGCGAGACATCTCCTATGTGTACAAAATCCCCAAAATCTCTGGTTCAGTCAACATGTATCTTTGGAGCGTCGGGACAAGCATTGGGTCGGATAGCCACAAGACTCTTGCATGAAAGAAATAAAGACTCATTAATTGACCCATTATTAAATGAAAACTAAAGGTTCCATTATATACATAAAAACAAAGCAAAATAATAAATAAACAAGTAAAAAGTCACTTACCAAAGCACCTAGCAATGTTGATCTTCAAAAGGCATAACCATGCACAAAACAACACTAAATGAAGCTGATTATTACTTGGTTCATGAGACTTGAAACTAGAAAATATAGTGCTGAATAGTCAAAATAGGAGGCCAACAAACACATCCAAAAGGAAGAAAGGAAGCACAACCAAGAACAAGGGAAAGAAATATGACTGTGGAAACAAACACATCCAATGGGAACAAAGGTAGGAAAACTAGGTACAAGGGAAAAAATACCTTTTCCAACTGCCAAAGGATTGATACACTCAAACACCCATACAAAGACTGAAAAATTCCTCCCCACTACCAAATTACAAAGCCCCATCACAATAGTAGGAAAATCCTCTTCCAAATGCAAACACCCATTGCAAGACACCAGGTAAACATACCCAAACAACTAACATTAGCACTAGAACCAACAAATGACTCAGCACCAAAATATTAGAAAGAAACTAAGTACTAGAACTAGAGTGGGCCAAACAACTGCCAATTGTCAACACACTGTCAAAACACCAGGTAACACTTTTTCCAAACAGAAACACCCATCGCAAGACACTAGGTAAACATACCTAAACAACCAATTGTGGCACCAAAACTAGAAACGAATGAGCACTACAACCATGGAAAATATTGAGCACCAGAACCACAGCGAGCCAAACAACAACATCATCTAGACACAAAAAAATCCATCCCACCCTATCACTATACACTAGCCAACACATATAAACTTTCCATTCAAATCTCTGGCCGAGAAGACATTAAATACAACCCACCCACATTAACACTCCGACCAGGATGGAAATAAAACCAACCCACATTAGCATGCCCCTGTTACCCAGGATTGAAGGCTCGAGGCTGACAACACCGAGTAGGTGACCAATCAGACAACAACTGATTAATTCACATAACTTTAGAAAACGTTAGAAATCACCCCTTGTAATAAAACTAAATAGTTTAGTAACTTAGTTAGTAATTTGTTATTTATTAATTAACGAATTGATAGGTCACATCATTTAATGGAGACCCTTTATTTGTATAAATATGGAATGTACTGATTGTAAAAAGCATCAAATCAATAAATAAAATATATATTTTGGAATTTCCATTCCAAGTTGGTGTCAGAGTTCAAGGATCTCCATCTCGACATTACTCATTCTCCACACGGGCCCATTCACTTCTCTCCCATGTCTTCCTTGGGTCCAATCCTCTCCTACTTCTGCCACGCCCCTTTTCACTCCCTCTTCACTCCAGAAAATATATATTATTAAATAATAATAGTAATAATAATATTATTTATTATTATTATTTTAATATTAAATATATATATTTTAAATCTTTTTGAGAATATTAAAGTTATTTTTTGCATATATTATTATTATTATTATTAATTGTTATTTTAATTAAATATCTAATAGGTAACCTATCCCCAATCCAAAATTAGCAACATGAATACAATAAATATGGAGGGAAACCCTCCAGAGAACAAGGATGCATCCATAAATTCAGAAGATGATCCATTTCAAAAGATACTAGCAAAGATTGAGCAAAAATATGAGGACAGTTGCGACCTAAAGCTCAAAATTCTCTCACCGAGAGACCAAGTTAAAAGAGGCAATGACTCACATGCAATCCCAACCCACAATGTCGTTCACAAGGTCAAGAAAGAATTAACAAGGTTTGATGGAGAAAATAATCGAGATGAGATTCAATGGATTAACAAAATCAAAAAATATTTCAAAATGTACAATATCTATGGTGAACACAAAAAATTGAATGTTGCCGTAATGTACATGGATAAAACCGCTTGTTCCTAGTTCTTATGGTGGGACTCAAAAATTAAGGGAGGAAGAATAGCTAGAGACTCGGACACCTTCAAGAAAAAAGTTCTTTAAATGATTTCAAGACATGGAAGAATTTGAAATCTACAACAAGCTCACTTGTTTACAACAATAAGGAACTGTGGATGAATATTTTAGCAATATATTGGTCCTGACCACTCGTGTCCAAGATATAACTAAAGAATGAATCCTGCAAATTTCCATTGGTGGGATAAAACATAGTATTCAAAGCGAGATAAAATTATTAGATGGAAAATACATGGAACAAGCCCATCAAAAAGAAAAATTAATGGAAGAAAATAAAAAATCACAATGTTCGTCGGTTTATATACCACCCCACCTAAGAGAAAATGGGAAAAAAGATGACAATCCATGCCGTAATGTAATTCCCCTAATTGGTGTCCATGACATAAGTGTATAAATATGATCTGAAAACAAGATATTTGCTACTCTATGACGTTAACATGAATTGCATAAAGAGCATGAATGAAGCTTACAAATCCACAAGAAGAGAACCAAACAACATAGACAATACGCACATAAAGACAACAAGTTGATAACGGAGCTCGTCCAGGATGGACTATGTCTCCGGGCCTGCTTCTCAATAGGAGGGTCGATCTATAATCTTAGCATAAGGGAAAATACATGGAAATGATACAATGATACCTTGGCAACAATGGTCAGGAAGAGAACCGCTGCCCAAAACACAACAAGACTGCTTCCAGCAACTCCGAAGCCTGAAGACAGTGGAAAACAAGTATAAACACTCGTACCTTCCTCCTGCAGAGCTATGCAATCTCCCTTCTCTCCTTTAGCTACAAAGTCTCCATTCCAAAGCATGCCCTGTAAATGGAAATTAAGTGGGTTTATATAGGCTTGGCTTGCCCCACTCCACATTCTCCTCATGATTCTTTAGTTACAACAAATTTTTCCCAAGAAGGCATATGGTTCCAACTCCTCACACTTGGTTAGGATCTTATTAAATTATGTAGTTGACATAGTTACAACTATGCCAACCACCTTTTATATTTTTAGAATATTACAATAAAATTATTTTCCCCCAAAACCACATGGTTCATTGAACCCACAATATGGTTTTTTTTTTAAACAAATTTGTTATAACGTAACTTGTTTTTAGACCCACTTATAACCCATTTTATATAGTTTATAATTTGACATGTGCTGAAATAGAGTGTGGGCTCCCGTGCTGGTCGGAGCTCCCGGTCACGCTGGAGGAAGAACCAAGGTCGGGGCTAAGCCCCGACTCCTTTGGGGCTCGAAATGCCAGTTTAAATAATATTATTTCCATACATTATTCAAAGAACACTACCAGTGCAGTTGGTAAAGGCACAGAGACAGGGTAAGGGAGGTCAAGAGTTCAAAACCGGTGGAGCAGCAACATTTTGGTGAACTTCAATCAATATTGGCCAATCTGGTGCTGCCACGTGGCAGTTCCAGATTGGTCCACCTCAACGCCCAGTCGGCTTCCAACTCATTTTTCGTACTGCCAACTAAGTTGCATAGTCACCTCCATATTGACACATGTCACATTCGGATTGGTCCGTACTACTGACTGGATTGCCACCTCATCGTCCATACATGACACGTGTCGCATCATGATTGGTCTGTACTACTAACTGGATTGCCACCTCATCATCCGTACTGACACGTGTCGCATCCTGATTGGACCGTACTGCCACCTGTCTTTCTGTACAACTGCCACATTATCTATTCGTACTGTATGGATTCCATGTGTCACCCTGCCAGTGGTGCCACTTGGCACCCCCATTTTGCCAAATTTGCCTGTTTCATCAATACAACATAATGCGATAAATTTCTCATACAGAGTCCGTTTGAGGTGAAATGAATGCCATTGGAATTGTCTCAATGACCCCTTTGATTTGACGCTAGTTTTGCTGAGATTGGAGGACTTTGAAAATTTGACCTTTCTGGATCCTCCTGGATCATTCCTCCTCACGTAGAAGCTTTTGGCCTCCAAAAGCCTTTACTAATCAACAGATAGGTGAGGGAATTGCTCCCTCACTTTCTCCTTCTCAATCCACTTGGCTTTGCTTGGATGAGTGCCTTTGATGCCCACTCGAAGATACTCAACATCACCTCTACGAGAAGTCCTTGTCCTTCTGTCCAATATGACATCTTCCTTTAGCTCATCCATGTACTCAGGAGAAAATTCATCAACTGATGGCAATGAGACATTCTCCCTTTCATCCATGATCATGGGAGGCTCATAGAGTTTCAATTTCTCCACATTCACCACTGAGTAGATCTGTATGTATGGCAGTAGCTCTAAGCGAAAAGCATTCGTCCCAATCTTCTCCAAGATGGTGAAGGGACCATATCCAATAGGCTTGAGCTTCTTTCCTTCTCCTTTCATCCTCTACTTGTTGATGTGAAGCCACACTTGATATCCCACCTGGAACTGATGATCAACTCTATGCTTGTCATGGCAAGCCTTGTACTGGGCTTGACTCTTCTCCAACTGCTCTTGCACTGCTTGATGTACCTGTTGAACTCTCTGAATGAACCTGCGGGCTTTGTCTTCATCCTTGGAAGTGCTTGAATCAACCTCTCTCCCATAAGTCAAGTCCAATGGAGTCTTTTGCAAGTACCCAAAGCATGTCTCAAATGGCGAGCTCTGAGTGGAAGAATGCATAGCCCTGTTGTAGTCATGCTGCACATACTGGATCTGTTCATCCCATAACTTAGGATGCTTGTTGCAATAACCTCGAAGCAAATGAACAACTGTCCTATTGACTACCTCTATCTATCCGTCGGTCTATGGATGGAAAGCGGTGCTCCTCTTCAGCTTGGTGTCCATCATACACCATAATTTTGTCCAAAACTCTCCAAGGAATTGGGAGTCCTGATCCAAGATAATGGACGTAGGGAGTCCAAAGTGAACCCATACATGCTGAAAGAAAAGAGAAGCAGCCTGCTCTGTAGTGACCTTCTCTTTACATGGCATAAGAATACACATCTTGCTAAACCTATCCACGACCACATACAAGTAGTCATGACCCCTCCTAGACATAGGCAAACCCCCCACAAAATCCATGGAAATTATTTCCCAAGGATGGGAAGGAACAAGAAGTGGTGAGTACAACCCTAATTTTCTATTAGTGGGCTTACAAGTAGAGCACATCACACACCCCTTTACATATTTTGTTATAATTTCTTTCATGCGAGGCCAATACACAAGTCTTTGCAAATGAGCCAAAGTCTTACCTACCCCAAAATGCCCTGATACAAGAGAAGTATGAGCTTCTCGTATTACATGGACTCTTTCACTGATAGGAACACATAACTTGCCCAAATGATAGAGCAACTTTCCCTGCAAATAGTAGTCTTCCACCTGTGTGCCATTGGTTAGCTTCTCATAAATCTCCTTGAAATCATCATTAGTAGCATACTGCTCAATATAACTTTCATGGGACAAAGAAGCATTTTTCAAAATAATAGATGCAACAATAGGAGGTCTAGAGAGCATATCTGCCACTTTGTTACTAGTACCCTTCTTGTACTTGATCACTAGATGGAATTGTTGAAGGAATCCCATCCACCTGAAATGACGAGCTTGCTGGAGCTTAGTCTGGGACTGGAGATATTGCAAGGGCTGATGATCGGTATGGATGATCGTCTCCTTACCCATCAAGTAGTGTTTCCACTTCTTGACACTCTGAACCAAAGAATACAAATCTTTGTCATAGGTGGGGTAGTTGATCACTGCTTGAGTAAAAGTCTCTGAATGGTAGAAAATAGGCTTGCGGTGCTGCATCAATACTTCCCCCATGGCATATCCACTGGCATCTGTCTCTATCTCAAATGGTTGTTGTAAATCAGGCAAGGCTAGGACTGGGGCGGTGCTGATCTTTCCCTTCAATGTGTTGAAGGATTTTCGTTGCTTACCTCCCCACTGGAAGGATTTCTTCACACTTGTTAAGGCATGCAAAGGATATGCTATGTATGAGAAGTTCTGAATGAACCTCCTCCAATATTGAATAGCTCCTAAAAAGATTCTCACTTCAGTAGCGTTAGTAGGCTTAGGCCAATTGACAATTACATCAACTTTTGAAGGATCAATTTTTAAATTTCCACCTCCTACAATATGACCCAAGTAAACTAATGAAGTTTTGCCAAATTCACACTTTGACAATTTTACATACAATTTCTCCTTTTTCAAAGTATCTAATACTTTCTTTACATGCCCTACACGTGCTTCCCAAGTTTTAATAAAGACCAATATATCATCTAGATAAACAATGACAAAATCATCTAAGAATGGTCAGAAAACATCATTCATTACCCACATAAAGGTTGCAGGTGCATTGCAAAGCCCAAAGGGCATCACCAACCACTCAAATAGACCTTGCTTGGTCTTGAAGTCCATCTTCCACACATCACTTTCTGCAATTCTGATCTGGTGGTAGCCACTACGCAAATCCAACTTGGTAAAGAACACAACATATTTCAACTGGTCGAGTAAGTCATCTATGTGAGGAAGCGGGTATCGATTCTTGATCGTGATCTTGTTGAGAGCCCGATAGTCAATGCACAACCTCCATGTTCCATCTTTCTTCATCACCAACACAATCAGCGAACCACATGGAGAGGAGCTGGGTCTAATCACTCCTTGTTCCAACAAGTCTTGAACCTGCTTCTTAATCTCTGCCATTTCAACTGCAGACAAACTGTACATGCCCACATTAGGAAGAGGGGCATGCTGCTGGAGATGGATCTCATGTTGAATCTCCCTTTTGGGAGGCAAACCTGTAGGTTCCTAAAATATTTCATCATAGTTAGCCACAATATCAATCATAGCCTTTTTATGAGAAGGATCACAACCTTTGAAAGCATCGGATGCCTCAGCATCTTTTGCTCTCACAACCATGAGCATGTATCTCTTATTAGTGTTGATGAGCTGCTTCATCTGTCCTGCACTAACAAGAGTGGTGTTAACCTCCATACTGTGAGCTCTCATAATGTACTCCACCCCATTTTTGGTGAGATGGTACTTGTTCTCACGACGGAAGAATACTGCTTTTCGATCATACAAGTATGGGCTTCCCAATACGATACCGCAGGTGTCAAGAGGAACAACATCTAAGTCCACCTCATCGATCAACTATGAAGCAATTGAAAACCTTAACCTGCATTGCTTAGTCACCTGTAGCTTAGCATTATCACATACCCATCCAAGAGGATAAGGCTTGGGGTGAGGTTTAGTCTGTATGCCCAACTTCTTAACAACTGATTCTGAGATCAAATTTACTTGAGAACCCGGATCAAATAATGTTTCAATCTTTGTATGCTTAGACACAACTCTGATGTGAAACAACTCACTTCTTCTTTTATCATTTTCTTTAGAAACATGAGTAGAACTTGAACCAGTATGAGGAGTTTTGTTACCTTGCATTCCCACGGCTGTAATCCTGGTTTCGTCACCTGAGTCGGAACCCAAATCTCGTTGCGCTGTTGCAACGGTATTTTTCTTCTTTTTGCCTCCATAATTCTTTGGCCTCTGTTGA
>LPNX010399324.1:55096-69065 GCA_001517045.1 Pseudotsuga menziesii | reverse complement strand
AGGAAAAATACATGGCAATGATACAATGATACCTTGGCGACAATGGTCAGGAAGAGAACCGCTACCCAAAACACAACAAGACTGCTTCCAGCAACTCCGAAGCCTGGAGACGGTGGAAAATGAGTATAAACACTCGTACCTTCCTCCTGCAGAGCTATGAAATCTCCCTTCTCTCCTTTAGCTACAAAGTCTCCACTCCAAAGCATGCCCTGTAAATGGAAATTAAGTGGGTTTATATAGGCTTGGCTTGCCCCACTCCACATTCTCCTCATGATTCTTTAGTTACAACAAATTTTTCCCAAGAAGGCATATGGTTCCAACTCCTCACACTTGGTTAGGATCTTCTTAAATTATGTATTTGACATAGTTACAACTATGCCAACCACCTTTTATATTTTTAGAATATTACAATAAAATTCTTTTCCCCCAAAACCACATGGTTCATTGAACCCACAATATGGTTTTTTTTTAAAACAAATTTGTTATAACGTAACTTGTTTTTAGACCCACTTATAACCCATTTTATATAGTTTATAATTCGACATGTGCTGAAATAGAGCGCGGGCCCCCGTGCTGGTCGGAGCTCCTGGTCATGCTGGAGGAAGAACCAAGGTCGGGGCTACGCCCCGGCTCCTTTGGGGCTCGAAATGCCAGTTTAAATAATATTATTTCCATACATTATTCAAAGAACACTACCAGTGCAGTTGGTAAAGGCGTAGAGACAGGGTAAGGGAGGTCAAGAGTTCGAAACCGGTGGAGCAGCAACATTTTAGTGAACTTCAATCAATATTGGCCAATCCGGTGCTGCCACGTGGTAGTTCTGGATTGGTCCACCTCAACGCCTAGTCAGCTGCCAACTCATCTGTCGTATTGCCAACTAAGTTGCATAGTCACCTTCGTACTGACATGTGTCGCATTCGTATGAGTCCATATTGCTGACTGGATTGCCACCTCATCGTCCGTACATGACACATGTCGCATCTTGATTGGTCTGTACTGTTACTGGATTGCCACCTCATCATCCGTTTAAACACGTGTAGCATCCTGATTGGACCGTATTGCCACATGCCTGTCCGTACAACTTCCATGTCATCTATTCGTACTATATGGATGCCACGTGTCACCCTGCCAGTGGTGCCACATGGCACCCCCATTTTGCCAAATTTGCCTATTTCATCAATACAACAGAACGCGATAACTTTCTCATACGGAGTCCATTTGAGGTGAAACAAACACCGTTGGAATCATATCGACGAGCCCTTTGATCTGACACTAGTTTTGCTAAGATTGGAGGACTTTGAAAATTTGACCTTCTTGGATCCTCCTGGATCAAAATAAGAATCTATTCTTGTGCAAAAAAAGTAATATAGGTGACGATATTGATGAAGAATCAAGCGATGCACTTTCCTCCAACACAGAGTCAGATAGCAATGAGACTAGCAAAGAGGAGGCTAACATCACACCAACGCTCTTAGTGGTTGCAATGACAGGTATTTCGCAACCCCAAACCCTTAAATTGTTTGTCCATATAAAAAACACTAAGGTGATGTTGTTGCTCAATAGTGGGAGTACACAAAACTTCATAGACTTTAGGGTAGCAAAACAATTAAACATATTCATCTACTTTACCACCAGATTCCAAGTATCGATACCAGGAAATGAGAACACATCGTGCGATGGTAAATTCCAATAAGTAGAACTAGCTATAAAGGACTACAAGCTAAGATCACCAATGTATGCTATGGAAATCAGAGAGGTTCACATTATATTTAGGTGCACAATGGTTGGAAACATTGGGGACAGTCAGATTTGTTGAAAATAGTTGTCAATTGATGTCAACAGAGTTCAACAATGACAAAGGAATAACTAGTAAAACATGATGACATGGTGAACTTAGTGAAAGATATAGGAATTACAAAGTCAAATAATAAAATCAGTGATAGGGACGATGAAAGTGTAAAGATACGCAAATCGAGCAGTGGAGATAAATGTTCGAAGCGCCAAGAATATTTGTACCGATCCACAAATCAACATTTGATCGTAGATCAACGATTAGGATTGAATTCACAAAGAAATCAATGGTGGTGAATGATTTCCACATAAATAAAAGTGAAGATCCGAAATCCAAATTTGATCATAGATCGACAACCATGAGTGAACCCACAAGGAAATCGATGGTTATGCAGAAATGCAGAAAGAAAGTTGTGGAAGAGAATTGCAGAGGTCCAAAATGGGAAATTCACGGTTTTGCATTTTAAAATACGCAATCCGTAAGATCGATGGTTGGAAAATATTCTGCAAGAGATCAATGGCACAGAAGCACAATTGTGGAAAATAAAATTGTAGAAGTCCAAAAGGGAAAAGTATGGTTCTGCATTCCACAATCCACAATGCATAAGATTGACAGTCAGAAAAGATTCCACAAGAGATCGATGACGTAGAAGCACAATTGTGGAAAATAAAATTGCATAAGTCCAAAATAGAAAAATGTGGTTCCGCATTTCGCAATCCACATTCCGAAGATTGATGGTTAGGAAAGCATCCACAAGAGATCGACGGTGCAGAAGAAAAATTCAGAAGCATTTCATGAAATTTGGAAAACCCGCAATCTGTAATACGCATCGGATCTAATATCGACGACCAGGAAAGAGTTCACATGAGATCGACAACACATAAGAAGTATTTCAGAATCATTTTTAAGTAATTTGGAAAAACCTGCAATCCGCAATCTACATCATATCTAAATATCTATGACCAGGGAAGTTTCCACAAGAAATCAATGGTGTGGAAAGTGTTTATGCCAGAAATTGTTTCCAGACTACAAGAAAACAAGCCAACATAATCTCAAATATTTCAATCAAACAAAACTAGGTTTTTAGGGTTTTTAAATGTTTTCTGGTTGTGAAGTTTGGTGACAAGAGGGAATGCATTCATAACCCAAATAAGAACTAAATCACAAGCATAGAAAAAATGAGATGCACAGCATAATAACCATGTATCCAACAGAAAATATCACTGAAGTTCATCCACAAATGGCAAGCACTACAAGCATAAAACTTTAAACCAGAAATGAAATTACCAACTGAGTAGCTAAACAAGCTATAAATGAAGCCAGAGAACAAATTGAAGGGTAAAATGGAGCATATATTTCATGATCAGTTCTTCAAATACACATAAGAGTTATTTACTTAGCTTATGAACAAGTCAGGAGACCTCCTCTAGCCAGCCAAAAAGTCGAACCCTTAGTCCTCTTTGTGACCTGCCTTAATACTATCTTTCAAAATTCAGTTAGAGGCTAAACCCTAACTAATTTTTCAGCCTACTCATCGAAATGGTTTTATCAAAATAATAATTACAAACATGAAATATTCTTCAAAACATAACAAATAATTTCTTTTGTTAACGAGCCTCATAGATCTTTAGCTGCCTCTGCTAACAAATCTATCCCCTCTAAGGCTTGGGCCTTTCTCCTAGCCTTCAGTTGCTCTACTTCCATCTCTTCCATTTTTCTAGTGAGGTCTTCATTTTGTTGTTGTAGCTCTTTGATGGACTGTTTTAACATTGTAAACTATGACTCTGTATTTCTTTTACTTTTCAATGCCTCCTTTGAGACTGCAATTAGCTCCTAATAGTGGTTGTTCACCTCATCAAGATCTTCTCTTAGTCTTCTATTGGCCATAACTAAACCATCATTTTTCTCATGCATATATTCTAGTTGATGTTTATACTGCTTTATAGTTCTCTATAAATTTTATTTCTCTAAATCAAATGCTTTATTTCCTGTTGTACTTTGCATCTCATGGGGAAGCCATGGAATGTTCAGTCTCCTGTAGATTTCTTCATCTTTTGGTAGCAACTCTGTAGGAGTCTCATGAAAACTTAAGTTTTCTATAGTTTCAGTTTCACCAAGCACACTTTCATCAACCATCAGCTTGTTTTCTGATTGAGAAACCTCTATCTCATCTTTTTGTTCCTCTTTTAACATTTGGCCTCGTATTTCCAAAAATACATCAGATAGTTTGGTTTCAGTGAGGTTAGATTCTTCTTCAAATTTCATTGGTTTTTTCCCTTTGCTATCACCCTTACCAACATCCAGCTTTTCATCAGAGGAGGAGTCATCAATCACATTTACCCCCTCTTTATTCAATTTAGGGTTTAGTAATTTCTTCATGTTTATCCTGAGCTTGTTTCTGGGTCTAGTCTTTGGTCTCCACCCAGGAGCAAGTTCTCCTACCATTTTTAAAGTTTTACCCTGATGGATGACTCAGACAAATTCCATAACTTTAAGCTTCTTTTTATTTGGTACTACTATCCTATCTTCCTGACTATGAAACTCTTTTTTAGTGCCAACCCTAGTTTTATCAATGACAGGAAGCTTATCCTCCTCCAATAGGTATGTTTCATCCTCTGACAAGACTGTAATGGGACTTTTATTTTGTACTTTAGTGTCTTCTTCATCTCCTGAAACCTTCTATGTAAGTACAATCTTATCATCAATGAATGTATTTGCTAGTGCATCATTCTGAACAGACTGAGTCTCCTTATTAATAAACTAAAAATCTTTGTTCTCACTGTCATCTAGATGCTGCTTAGGTTTACAATCTTCTTTTGCAGGTTCTGCAACTTCCTCTAATTTGACACAATATTCATTTTCAACCTTTATTTTCTATCTTAATTTCCTGATCAAGGTCTGACCTTTATTAGCTTGCTTTCTAGTAGACTGTCCTTCTTGACTATTCTGAAACCTTGACCAAAAAAGGAAATATTCCCAGGTTTTCCCTTCTTTCTGCAAAACATTGTTGATAATGAGTTTAATTAGTCCATGGTGAAAAATGGACTGTCTAGTATGATCTTGGTGTTCTTTGATTCTGCTGGACATCTTCTGTAGGTTCTTTAGCAAGAAGAAAGGCAGGTTCATCTTTGATTCACTACTAAGGCATTGAAGGAACCTGAAATGGTACTTAAAAACGAAGGCATACCTTCCTTTACATGTAATATAACTTTGTAAAACCTTGATAGGTTCTACCCATTCAGCTTTGAAGTTATGGATAGGCACTCCCTTGCCCCAATTTGGAACAATACCAGGCAATAGATACCTTTGTGCATTAAAAGTAAATGGGACTTTCTTAAACCAAAGTTCTCCTTCATTTTTAACCCCTATTTCCTCAGCCACCAAATCTGTAGTCCATTTGAATTTCAAAGTATCAAAAGATACAGTATCTTTTTCATAACACTGAGCAAGCTTGTGAGAGACTTTAGCATTGTATCCATCAATTTTCTTAAAAAAATATCAGCCATCTAGCATTTTCAAATAGTTCAGCACATCCTGGAAATTTATCTATCCAACTGAGATTAGTGGGCTCGGCCCTATTAGTTTTCCCACTCCTCTTCATCTTCTGTATGGTTTTTAGCACCTGTTAGTAATCTTACAAACTATTTTTCTTCAAATTTGCACTTCTTGGTTGTCAATTTTACTTCAAACTCTCACAGTCTATTTATCTTCAATTTTACACAGTTTATCCTATCACCAGTTTAGGAAATGCTTTGTGCCAAGTTTCAATAATTTGGCTTAACTAGAATCAGAAATCTACAACAGTGCTGCTCTGAACTTTACTAACTCAAACGATGCATATTTAGATATTTTGATTAATATCTTATCATTGAAAGTTTGTTGAATAAGTAAATTCATGTCTTCCTTTGAAATTTTGACATAATAGGGCTTTATCAGAAAAAACCCCAATGTTAACAAACCCTATCAAAGCTCACGTGGGATACCTCATTTAAATCTTGATATAGGCATTGGAAGTTGATCCCTTGACCGGTTAGGTGTCGAATTACACGTTCCATCCATCTTAAAAACTCCAAATCGCTTCTAACTGTCACCGCTAGGAAGCCCTAATTCTTCCCTCAACTGTCAAATTTCCAAATTTTCAGCAATATGTCTCCACCACAGTGTTCACTAGCTTCGTAATATTTAGTTTGGGAACCTCTTCCCGAAAATTTTGCCTCATTCCACTCTCTGTCATTATTTTCTATGCATTTGCATCCAACTGCCATGATTTCCCTCACACAATAACCAAACACCTTTTTACATGATTAGTCTGGCAAGACACGTATCAAACATGCTAATTGATGTGATTAATCACCTTAGGAACAAAATCATCGAAAAAATCGGGGTGAAAATGACGATTTGGGCACTCACAACTTTCTTGTAGTGTGCTATTGCATTAATTTCACTCTTGCACTACAAGAAAGTTCAAACATACATTTTATGTCATTTGATCACTAATCCAGCTTTAAAATGCAGTTTATGTGATCAATCTTGGATCTTAGTGTCATTGATGAAACCATTAATCAATATACACCTTATAGAACCCTTCAAAAATGAACTCCATGCAAAATTTTATAAAAGCAAGCTAAGAACAAACCAAAAATGATGAAAAACTAAAGGCCTAAACTCACAATTAAACTTTACACTAAAGTTTCCCAAAAGCAAAAACATTAGCAAATTTCAAAAACACAAACAAAACATGAAGCTAAGGAAAACAAATTCATGACCTAACAGAAAGTATCTTGTAGAAAGTAAATTGCGGAAGGAACTTTTGAAAAAAAAGTCAAAACGCCTGTCTGCAATTTGCATCGGCTCTAAGATCAACGGCCAGGGAAGAGTCCACTAGAAATCAACGATGCAGAAAGGTTGTCGCGGAAAGACAATTGCGGAAAGCTAAGGAAATTGTGGAAAGATGATTACGGAGGTAAATCTATGTGTTATATTGATGGACAAGAAATAGTATGCAATGGATGAACGACTTAGGATGGTTGTAGAAAGGATATATTGTGGAAATATCATTACGGAAAAAGGAAAATTTGAAATAATTTCTAGTGAAGAAGTATCATTGTGGAGAGGCAATTCTGGTAAGATTTTGTTGCAGAAAGGTGTGTTTGATAAACCTAAATAGAATTAAATAATTATTAAAATGAATAATTGAGTTTTTCATGAAGAGGAACGATCTAAGAATGAAAAGGTGCAACAATGAAGAGATGCATTAACGGAAAATGTGTTAGAGGGTATTTATAGATAGAATGATGAGTGAGAGAAATTGTCTCTACAGTCTAGATCGCAGTAGCAGCTAAGAAGTAGTAGAGACAAAAAAATGTGTAGAAGTATTTATGAAAGAGAGTGAAGAAAAACAATATATGGAAGTCAAATACAAACATACTAGGGTGGCTGGGTGGTGCAAGGGCAGGCTACAAGCCTGCAAGGGGGTTGTAGCCTCCTTCCAGTAGTTGCTGGTAAATAGGGTGTAGTAGCATCAGTAGAAGTTGATAAAAAATAGGGGGTCATAGCCTCCTTCCATTAGTTTTTGGTAAAGAGGGTGTAGTACCATCCTTGTCTATAGGAGAAGGAAGAAACTACTTGTAAATACAATTTTGCAGTAATAGGAAGTATTGGTGGTTTACCCAATTCGGATTTCATGTTGATGTAATTGTAAGTTTGGAATGTATTCACTTATATATATTATGTATTATACCCCAATTTTTATTTCGGGATGTTTTTGTAATGTAATTATTAATCTGTCACAGTAATCTAGGGACCAAGACACAGTCTCATAAGAGATTAATAACAATAAGGCATGAAAATGGTGTAATTGTGCTACAAAATGAGTAGCCACTCTGTATATTCACATAAAGAATGAGTAATACAATAAAATTATCATGCTGCAAGCATGAATGACAAAGAAATTCAAATTCCCAAGGAGGTCATTCGAATTGAATGAGTGATTCTAGCTTAACTGAATGTAAGCCACAGTCAACACTCAAGTTAACCACTGATCAAAACCCTAATTGACTCAACTGAGCCCTCACTGAATTTGGTGTGAAATAAATGACTGATTCTAAGTGAAAGTAGATTAGATACATGTCATTGCAAGCTAACCAACAAGTGGTAGCACATCAATGACTCCAATGAACCCTGATGAGGTTAACTGAAGTGTAACTGACCGTCAGAAGTGGTTGGAGGCACCCTTGTTGACTCCAGTTCATTAAATAATCAATTTAATGAAGGAAGGTGCCTTCACTACTCTGTTTAACTGATTGTAACCATCAGTTAGCAATATGGGGCATTAATTACACTTAGATCACCCCCAGAGTGCTCCAGTTAGCCTCCCTGAATGTAGGAGAAGGCTAAGTTAGCCTCCTTGACTGAAGGTAGGCGTGGGTGTGATCTTGATGATGTCATATAGTGCTCCTCTGATGTCAATTAAGTCAATAAAACTTAGGATAGTGGTTTAACTAGGGAAAACTGACCAAAATGAGTGTGTATGGTGGTAAATGTCTCCAACACCCCCCCTTAAGCTATAATCAGGAGGAGTAGAAAACATAAAATGCAAAAAAATGCTAGGGCCCCAGTAACTAAGGCCATAGGTCACCCTATACAATACTGAAACTGAAACAATGCTAAAAAACAAACTAAGTGAGGAAAAGAGGGAAAACCCAGTGGGAAAAACCCCCCCTCAAGCTGAACACTGAAAGTAGTCTGATCACCTTGATGGACTCACCCCCAACAGTGAATGGAGGTAATTGAACTTATTTTTTGAAAATCTCTTGGTGAATATGTCTACAATCTGCTCATCAGTCGGGCACTATTGCAGAATGATGGTCCCGTCATGCACTAGCTCTCTGATATAGTGCATGTGTATCTCTACATGCTTGGTCCTATGCCTGGTAACTAGATCTGTGGATATATTAATAGCACTTTGATTGTCACAAAAGAGGACAGTGGACAAAGTATTACCAAGATCAAATTCTAAAAGAATGCCTTGCAACCAAACTGCTTGGATGCAAGCATTCACCGCTCCTCGATACTCGGCCTCAGCTGAAGATAATGCTATGGCAGCCTACTTTTTGCTAGACCAGAAAATGGGGCTACCACCAAACATGAATACATATTTGGAATTAGACTTCTAATCAATAGAATCACCCGCCCAATCGGAATCTATGTATCCAACTAGCTCTAGCTCGGAGTCTGCAGCATAGTGAATGCCGTAGGTCCTGGTTCCTTGAATATACTGGAGGATCCTCTTGGCTGCCTTCCAATGAATATCATGGGGCTGATGCATGTATCTTGATACAACATTCATGACATAACAGATATCAGGCCAAGAATGTGTCAAGTACAACAAGCTACTAATCAGCTGTCAATAAATAGTGCAGTCCATGGGAGGTGTGCTTTTTCCTTCTTCAAGGTTGATCCATGAAAGGAAAGGGAATGGTGCAGGCCTACATTCATCCATGTTAAAATTTAATAATAGGTATGATATGTATTTGTACTGAGTGACCATTATCCCATCATAATTTTGCTCAATTTCGAGCCCCAAAAATTGTTTTAAGAGCCCCAAATCGCTCATTTCAAATGCATTGTGGAGAGTAGTTTTGATGGCTGAAATAGAAGCAACTGTGCTACCTGTGATCAGTAAGTCATCAACATATAAAAAAATAATAATCAAATTACCATCATACTTCTGTATATACACATTTGGATATGATCTACACCTTTGGAAGTTTTGCAAGAGAAGGAAGGCATCCATCTTGGAATACCACTCTCTTGGGGCCTGTTTTAACCCGTATAGTGACTTGTTTAGCTTGCAAACCAAATAATGATCATAGATGTATCCCTCAGGTGGCTTCAGGTATATCTCCTCATGAATATTTCCATGCAGAAAGGATGGATTACCATCCATATGATGCACTTCCCAGTGCTTAGATGCTAAAATTGCCAAAACTAGGCGGATGGAATCCATTTTTGCAACCGGTGAAAAAGTCTCATGGTAGTCCACACCTTGGACCTGAGAGAAACCTTTTTCCACCAGAATTGCCTTATATTTTCAGGTGCTTCCATTAGCAGCAACCTTGGTCCAAAACACCCACTTGCATTAAACCAATTTTCTTCCCGGAGGAAGAGAAACTAGCTCCCAAGTAGTGTTTTCTTGAAGAGAATCCATCTCTTCATCCATGGCAACTTGCCATCTTGGATCCTTCCGAGCATGGTAGTAGGATTTTGGGTCTGAAATAATCATCAAATAACAAGTTTCAGACAGCAAATTATCAGGACAAGAGATCGCAATACCTACTCTTTGGAAATCAGACTGGGTTCTCCTTGGATCATCCGGATTTCCAATGTTATCTCCTGCAGAGGAGAGTGTCTGTCGAGCCCATGTGGGAAGATGATTTTGTACTTCAGGTTCTGATTCAGAATATAATTTTTTCTGTACACTGATATCAGAAATTAGAGGATACAAATCAGGGTCATCACCCCCAATTTCATTATCTAGATATTCAGTAGAATAGGAAGGAAATTCAACAGTTTTCTCCTTCACTAGTTCCACTTCCTGAAGAGGCTCATCAAACTTGACACTCCTTTCGATGATGATATGTTTTGTTTTGATATACAGAATCTTGAAACCTTTTGATTCATCAGGATACCCAATAAACATACATTCTATGCTTTTTTGTTGCAAATCCCTCCTTTTATCAAGTGGAATTCGGGCCCATGCAGTGGACCTAAACACCCGCAGGTTCGACACATCCGATTTGTGTCCTAATTATGATTTGAAAGGGGTATTCCCTTTCATGGATGAGTGTGGCAGTCTATTTTGAATGTATTCTGCAGCATGCATGGCTTCCACCCACAAATTTGCAGCGAACTTCTTTGATTCCAACATACAGGTGGTCATCTCCTTGAGAGACCGATTATTCCTTTCCGCTACACTGTTCTGCTGGGGAGTGTAGGGAATTGAATGTTGGACCTAAATACCACTTTGGGAGAATATGTGTAGAAAATCATTACTAACATACTCCCCACCATTATCATATCTCAATATCTTGATCTTAATCCCAGAGGCATTCTTGATCAAGGCCTTTAGTTTAGTGAATTTTTCACATACTTGAGACTTCTTTTTGAGAAAGAAGATCCATGTGTACCTTGAAAAATCATCAATAAAAGTAAGAATATACCTTGATCCATTCATGGATGTGACAGGAATTGGACTGTTGATGTTAGAATGTATTAGCCCCAAGATGCATGTAGCTCGGTTTTCCTTCCCCTGATCGAACTTGTGCTGGGGGTGTTTTCCAACTACACAGCCCTTGCAAATTCTAGTGGTTTCCTTGATGACCGGGAGGCCTTCAACCATGGATTTTTTATATAATTGATGCAAATATTTGAAATTGAGATGGCTAAACCTCTCATTCCACAGCCTACTAACTTCATTTCCATGAGTTAGTAGTGCGGTGGGCTTTGCATCCGCCACAAAGTGGGAAAACTTATAGGCTTTTGCATGATGGTTTGCAAGGCCTTTAGCAACAAGTTTCTTGGATGCAAGTTTCGTTATATCAACATCATTCAGGATGAAATATACTCTCTTAGGCACTCATGTATGTGTCATCTGATAGACACTAAGGATATTTGATGCTAGAGACGGTACATACAAAACATTTGAAAAATAGCCATTCTCAATATCAACTATACCTTGTCCTTCTTAAATGATGGTGGAGTCATCTCCCATGTGGATGGGGATGGATTTTTCAGTATCCAAGGATGAGAAGGAGTCTCTTTCAGCCATCATGTGGTTTGAAGCTCCAGAATCAATCAAGAGTGATTTGGACTTTGAAGTGCTTGCCATGAGGGCATGACCTCTTTCATGCTGTGGTTCCCGATCTTGCTGATCTCTCCTCCGAAAGATCTCTGAAATATTGATGTGATTTCTCTCAAGGAGAGAGGTAGCTTCATTAAGTTTCTTATTCATGTAGGCATGTTCAGGGTGGAAGCCCTTCCCATAGTATGAACACTTGAATTTTTTCTTTCCATGATGCCCTTTTCCTTTGTTCTTCTTTGAGCCGGAAGACTCATCATGCTACTGGTTTTCAACTTTAGGCTTAGGAGCTTCGAATTTAGTTTTTGGGTTCTTCTACTGCTTTCCTTTACCCTTCAGATCTTTGGGCCCCGAGACATGGAGGGCTTTATCACGGGAGGATCTGATGATCCCCATCTGGACAAGCTTATCATGTTCACTTGTTAGGGACTCAATGAAGGCATTGAGTGTGGGCATCTTCCATCCAGGGGTTGTGAGCTTCTACACAAAAAATGTAGAGAAAAAAACTGAATAATCAACTCCAAGTTTGGAGATTATGTAGAGGATGAGCTAATCATCCTCCTTCTCCACTTTGCATTGCTTCAACAGTAAGACAATGTGCTTGAACTTTGTGAAAAAGTCATTCAAGGTATCAAAATTGGAAGGCTGGAGAGAAATCAATTCATTTTCAAGCTGGTAAAATCTCAAATCATCCTGCATTCCATACAGGGTTTCCAATTTGTCCCAAATTTACTTTGGAGTCTTCAATTCTGAAAGATGGAAAAGAAGATCTCGGGAAATAGAGAGGCACAAGAATTCGAATGCTTCATCCTTCTTGTTCAAGAATCTAGCTTTGTCTGTCACAGAAGCAGGATCTTCTTCAGTGTCCATAGTGACCCTATAGAGTCCCGTGGCATGTAGCTGGATCTCCATATCTCCTTTCCATGAGTGGAAATTGAACGGAGTCATAAGGTCTATGGAAGAAGCCACCTGACTCTGCTGGAGTGAATGCTTTCACCTATTAAAAACCTGAAAATCACAACAAAAAGGGCAATGTAAGGTCGGAAAGCCTGCACATTTTAGGCTTTCATCACACCCAACATAGTCAATCAAGCAATATTGATCAACAAGTTCCTTGCTTGGGGTATTAAGTGGTAAGCCTTGGCTTCTGGTGCAGTGCTGGATTCTTGAGCTATTGCTCAATTTTCATGAAAGATATGTCAAAAACCTTGTTTTTGAGAGATTTGAGCTTCATCTCACCGTGAGCTTTGATACCATATTAATTTGTCACAGTAATCTAGGGACCAAGACACAGTCTCATAAGATATTAATAACAATAAGGCATGAAAATGGTGTAATTGTGCTACAAAATGAGTAGCCGCTCTGTATATTCACATAAAGAATGAGTAATAGAATACAATGATCATGCTACAAGCATGAATGAAAAACCAATTCGAATTCCCAATGATTTCATTCGAATTGAATGAGTGAGTCTATCTTAACTGAATGTAAGCCATAGTCAACATTCAAGTTAACCACTGATCAAAACCCTAATTGACTCAACTGAGCCCTAACCTAAGTCGATGTGTAATAAATGACCGAGTCTAACTGAAAGTAGCTCAAACACATGTCACTGCAAGCTAACCAATAAGTGGTAGCACATCAATGAATCCAATGAACCCCGATGAGGTTAACTGAAGTGTAACTGACCATCAGAATTGGTTGGAGGCACCCTTGTTGACTCCAGTTCATTAAATAATCAATAAATAATCAATTTAATGAAGGAAGGTGACTTCACTACTCTGTTTAACTAATTGTAACCATCGGTTAGCAATATGGGGCATTGATGACACTCAGATCACCCCCAGAATGCTCCAGTTAGCCTCCCTGAATGTAGGAGAAGGCTAAGTTAGCCTCCTTGACTGAAGGTAGGTGTGGGTGTGATCTTGCTAATGTCATATAGTGGTCCTTTGATGTCAATTAGGTCAATAAAACTTAGGATAGTGGTTTAACTAAGCCAAATTGACCAAAATGAGTGTTTATGGTGGTAAATGTCTCCAACACTAATTGAGTCATGTCATGCCCCAATGTTCCGATCGGGAGTTTCTATAATGTGAACAAGTCATGTCAAGTCATTGTGGGTAACCCTCCTATTTGTCAAGGGTTAAATTCCCCACAGTTGTGGGGCCCTAGGGTTATTAGACTATCCTAGAGAAGTCGACCCTAGGTGAGTCATTGTAAGTCAGGGCAAAAGTCCCCACCATTTTGTTGAGGATAACCCTCCTTGTTGGTCGAAGGAGGCAAAGTCCCCACAAGTTGTGGGGCACTAGGGTTGTTAG
>LPNX010399324.1:44543-54728 GCA_001517045.1 Pseudotsuga menziesii | reverse complement strand
TTGTGTCTCTTGTCTCTTGTGTTTTATTGCTGTGCATGTTATTCTCTCAGTTAAAGATCCTAAGATCATAATGCTAGCTTGAATGATAAAAATCTAACATTCCATGATAAATTTATGTTCTATATGTTCTTTTTGATCAAGTGTGTTAATGAATAAATTAAAAGTGGTTTAAATTGTTAAAAGTTATCAATACCGATTCACTCCCCCTCTCAGTATTGTTCAATATTCCAACAATTGGTATCAAAGCAAGTTCCTTCACCACAGTTTAACCATTGGAAGGAAGATCCTACTTGAAAACCAATATGTATCAACAAGAAGGGTTAGCCACCAACAAACCACCATTATTCACAGGAGAAAATTATGCATACTGGAGTGTGAGAATGAAGTGTCGTCTGATGTCTCTTGGATGGAAGCTTTGGGAAGCAACTGAAAAGGAATATAAAATAGCAGACAACCTACCTATAGACAGATTGGAACTATACCAATATGAGGGTAATGAAAAATCCCTAAATGCCATCTTGAGTGGGTTGACAAACTCTGTGTTTGTAAAATTCATGTGATGCAAGACTTCCAAACAAGCTTGGGATAAGTTAAATATTTTCTATGAAGGAGCATCCCAAGTCAAGAATCCAAGCTTCAGATATATAAAGGATAGTTTGAAAGCCTAAAAGTGAAAGAAGAATAAAATATTGGAGAATACCTTCTAAGAGTAGATGAAGTTGTAAACACTATTAGAGGCCTTGGAGTAGAATTAAAATAAAGAGAAGTAGTTGACAAGGTACTAAGAACATTGCCAATGAAGTATGACTCAAAGGTGTCCACTCTAGAAGAACAAGATGACCTTGATGCTTTAATACTAGATGAACTACATGGGATCTTCACTGAATATGATATGAGAACATGACATAATGATTCTTCAAGAAAAGAGGTAGCATTTAAAGCCATAAATGAATCAAAGAAGTCTGAAGCCCCATACAAAAATCATTTAGAGATTTCAGATGATGAAGAAGCCCTCTTTATTAAAAAACTTGAGAGAGGTACTGGAAAATACAAAGGAAAGATACTCCTAAAGTGTTTTAGATGTCGAAGAATTGGAAACTTTGCTTCAAAATGTACTTACCCTAAACAAGATGATAGTGATGAGAAAGAAACCTCAAGGAAGTTCAAAAAGGGTAAAATGGGGAAAAAAAAGTACTATGAGAAAAAGAAAATTATTTACACTATGGAAGATAGTGAAGATTAAGATACAAGTGGAGATGAAGAAACATAAATTCTATTCATGGGAGTAGATACTTAAGATCAGAATGGTGATTCAGATGAGGAAGGTGAAGTAGACTTAAAATATGAACTCATTAGTGCTCTTGAAGAACTTGAAAAATGCAGGATAAAGAACAAAAAGTAAAACCATGTGATTAGCGAGTTGGAAAATCAACTTCTAGCAGCCAAAAGGATTTAAGAGGACCTAAATTTGCATCTCAAAAGAAGAATACAAGAATATTAAAATCTTGAAGAAGAGATCATGCAGTTTAAGAAAAAGTTTGATGAAGAAGCTATGAAATTAAAATTTGAGAGTAGCTCAAAGATCTTAGATGATATCCTAAATAGCCAAAGACCTTCAAATGATAAATCTGCACTAGGATATAGGCCAAACTATTATTCATTCACAAAACAAGGTGGAAATAAGAAAGGAATGCTGCTACACTAAAGAGTATAGTTAAGAAGGAAGAAATAAAGAAATCTATTCTAAACTCTCATGACAAAAAAAGATTAATGTGATGCCTAAGAAACCAATAACAAATAGATATCGGTAGATCTTCCTTGGTCATTGTTACTCTTTTAATAACTTTGGTCATAAATACATAAATTGCAGAGCCTATGAAAAGTTTCATGAATACAAGAAGAATTCACCTAGTGACAAACAAAAAGAAAGGAATTATAACCGTTTTACACTTCTTCAAAGATATGACCTAAAGTGTTACAAATGTAATAACCATGGACATATTGCAAGAGATTGTAAACTAATGACTCCTACAAGGAATACTGTTGCAAATAAGTTTCAAGACACAAAACAAAATAAGTATTGGATGGAAATGGAAGAAAATGAAATATCCATGATTGTCCTATGTGAAACAAAGAAACAAGATCTATGGCACTTGGACAGTGGGTGTTCAAAACTCATGACATGTGACCAAAACAAGTTCATAAAACTAAAAGATAATAAGGGTAAAGTCACATTTGGAGACAATATGTCTTCCAAGATAATTGGTGTTGTACAGGAATAAACACCTTATAACCGAAGGTCTGGGGTTACCAACTAATCCAGGAGGATCCAAGAAGGAAAAATTTTGAAGTCCTCCAATCTCAGTAAAACTAGCACTAGATAGAAGGGCTCGTCGAGATGATTCCAACGGCGTTCGTTTCACCTCAAACGGACTCCGTATGAGAAAGTTATCGTGTTCTGTTCTATAAGGTCAACAGGCAAATTTGGCAAAAAGAGGTGCCACGTGGCACCATTGACAAGGTGACACGTGGAATCCGTACTGTACAAACATGATGATGTGGCACCACTCAGAGGATAACACATGGTATCCATACAGTATGGACCAATCACAAGGTGACATGTGGCATGATGACATGGCATGCTGATGTGGCATGATGACATGGCATGATGATGTGTCATGCTGACATGGCATGATGATGTGGCATGATGACATGGCATGCTGATGTGGCATGATGACATGGCATGATGATGTGGCATGGTGACATGGCATGATGAAGTGGCATGATGACTAGCATGCATACATTTGTGCTTAAAATGAGTTTTAGGACATTCATGCATTTATTCATGAGAAATTGTAAAATGATTAATATTTGAAGTGAGTGGAAAAATTACTCACATATTACTCATTTATTTTATTCCTTGAGTTGTTATGAAGTTAATGCATGGTTGTAACCAAAAACAAACATGCCATATTTGTAAAGAAGTTGTAACAAGTTGGTTTATGGTTGAAAAAACCAACATGCTATTTAAAAGAAGGATTTTGGTATGTAATGGATTATTGTTGGATTTTGTAAATGTCATTATGGGGAAGTAACTAAATGTGAAAAACCCATGGACATGTGGGCATGAACCATATTTTTGGTTTATGTTCTTAAAAGCCCAACCACATGAAAACCAACTTAGGGAAGTTGTAACCAAGGCCAAGATAGGAAAATTAGTTGCAACCAAAGGAATCCATGAGACTCATGTGAAGAAGGGCAAGCCAACCTATATAAACCCATTCATTTTCCATTTCCCACTCATGCCTTGGAGTGGAGACTTTGTAGCTAAAGGAGAGAAGGGAGATTGCGTAGCTTTGCAGGAGGAAGGTACGAGTGTTTATACTCGTTTTACACCGTCTTCAGGCTTCGGAGTTGCTGGAAGCAGTCTTGTTGTGTTTTGGCAGTGGTTCTCTTCCTGAACATTGTCGCCAAGGTATCATTGTATCATTGTCATGTACTTTTCCTTATGCTGAGATTATAGATCGGCCCTCCTATTGAGAAGCAAGCCCGGAGACGTAGTCCATCCTGGACGAACTCCATTATCAACTTGTTGTCTTTATGTGCGTGTTGTATATGCTGTTTGGTTCTCTTCTTGTGAATTTGTGAGCTTCATTCATGCTCTTTATGCAATTCATGTTAACGTCATAGAGTAGCAAAGATCTTGTTTTCGGATCACCAACATACTCATAAAACTTGCAGGAAATCGACTCTAGAGTACAGAAAAGGAAATAAGAGGATAGAATAGACTCACCCGATACACGACGGTTGATCCTAGCTTTGTCCTCTTCCGCTCTGCTTCTCCTCCAAAGCCTTCAGGGATGCTTCTCCTTCACCTGTCAAGAGAAAATCCTCCAAGTGCAAGATGATACATGTATATAAAACAGGTTACATAAATCATATACAGAGTGCTTAATCATAAGTATTCATCAAACCATGATACATGAAAGACATTCAAAACACATATGGAAGAAGGATTCTCTTTATTAACAATAGTGAATAAGTTCAGATTACAACCCAATGCCTGAGACAAGGACTCCTCTACAGCCAAAGGATTCTGAGTTCCACTGCTCCAAAGACTTCTAAATAGACACCACTAGCATAACTTTGCTCTCCAAGTATCCTTGATTAATTCCCTCCCCAAGGCCTTTATTTATCCTTAGTGAAATAAGGCAGTTTTGAGGGTTGAGGAGGTTGAGACAGTTAAGATGGTTATAGTTAAGAGCTTAACAAATCTCAAATAATCACGATTTATTATTTTTAATGTCAAAGGAAGGTGTATGCGGGTATTAATACAGGAAACCCACGTATGACACAAGAGTTGCTCTAAAGGGAGCCCGCGTACAGATCTGTACGTGAGATGCAATAACAAATACTCACGTACAACATGCGACATGCCATAATAAAAGGTGCGTATGTACGTGAGCTGCATATAGGAAAAGGTGTGTACAGCACTTGACATATTCAAAGGTAAAAATAACTAGCTGGATGGATGATAAATGTAGTTAATAACATGCCCATCTATAGTGTTTTAGGAAACCTTCAATCCATAAATGTCTTTTTTTGTGCCAACATAGGAAATGTCGACACTTGGACGGAGAAGTGCCATTTAGGTAGATAACAATTGGAAAAGGTACAAATGTTTTCAATAGCAAGATCAAAGTAGAAAATGCATTACTAGTAGAAAACCTCAAGCCTAATCTCCTCAGTGTAAGTCAAACATGTGACTAAGGGAACAATTGCATTTTTTACTCTGAGAAATGTGAAATCAAGAAAAAGGACTCATGAAGAATTATTGGCACTGCTATAAGAAATTCAAACAATGTATTCATCCTAGAAAATGAAAATCAATGTCACTTGAGTATGGTTGATGAAAGTTGGTTATGGCACAAAAGGATGGGACACGTAAAATTTGATAATCTTGTCAAGGTAAGTAAGAAATAAGCTGTGAGATACTTTCCTAAAATTGTGAAACCTCTAAACTCAGTTTGTAGACATTGTCAACATGGGAAGCAAACTAAAACCAGATTCAAAACAAAAGAACATGTGACCTCACATCCTCTGGAAATAGTTCACACTAATCTTTCTGGACCAACAAGGACTAAAATCTTGCAAGGATAATACTATTTTATGCTTCTAATTGATTCCTACACAAGGATGACTTGGGTAACCTTTCTCAAAGAAAAATCATAAGCTTTCAAAAGGTTAAAAATCTTCAAAGCAATGGTTGAAAATGAGACAAATCAGAAAGTCAAATGTCTTAGATCAAACAATGGGAGAGAGTTTACCTCAAACGAGTTCAATGAGTTTTGTGAGATACATGGGATCAAAAGAAAATTTTTAGTTGCAAAGACTCCTCAATAGAATGGTGTTGTTGAAAGGAAGAAAATAACAATCCAAGAAGCTGCCCGGACAATAATTAATGAAGCAAAGTTGTCAGATGCATTTTGGAGATAAGAAGTATACACAACTTTCTATATATTTAATAGAGGACAACTCGGAATAAGGATAATACTCCTTATGAACTATGGTATGGAGGACCAGCCTCAGTCAAGTATTTCAGAGTATTTGGAAATTGCTACATTATAAGGAACGTGGATGATCTTGGCAAGTTTGATTCTAGGACCGATGAAGGAATATTTTTAGGATATTCATCCACCAAGAAGGCATATAGATGTTACAATAAAAGGTTACACAAGATTGTAGAAAGTGCAGATGTAGGAATAGATGACATAAAACCAAGAAGAATAAGAAGTGATGATGGTAATTTAAGTACAAATGATGAAGAAAAGGAATATCTACAAAAATATGAAAGTATTCATGATGAAGAAGAAGAATTAGAGGAAGAAGATACATCGGAAAGTCAAGAAGATTCTCCAAGATATGATACAGAAACTCCATCTAGAAGAGTACAAAAGGATAATCCTGAGACACAGATCATCGGTGACAAAGATGTTGGATTCAGTACAAGGAGATAACTACTATTTAATGAACAAGCCCTACTCTCAGTAGTGGAACCTAAGAATTTAATTGAAGCCAACGAGAATGATGAATGGATCAAATTCATGAATGAAGAATTGTATGAGATTGAGAAGAACAAAACCTGGGAACTTGTCCCAAGGCCCAAAGAAAAAAATATTATAGGGGCCAAATGGGTTTTCAAGAACAAATTCAATCAAGATGGTCAAGTGATAAGGAAAAAGTAAATATTAGTATGTAAAGGGTATGCTCAAGTGGAAGGGATTTATTTTGAAGAAACTTATGCCCCTATAGCAAGACATGAAGCAATAAGAATGTTTTAGCACTTTCATGCCATAAAATTTTAAAGTATATCAAATGGATGTCAAGTCTGTATTTCTGAATGGAAAACTAGAAGAAGAGGTTTATCTTAAACAACTTGAAGGTTTTCTATTATCATAAAACATAGACTACGTTTGTAAATTGAAAAAGGCACTATATGGCCTCAAACAAGCTCCAAGGGTGTGGTTTTCAAGGATGGAAAACTACTTAAAGCAACATGGATTTAAAAGAGGGTCCACCGAAAGTAATCTCTACTTAAAAATCAAAGATGAAAATATTATCATTGTTGTTGTTTATGTAGATGACATCATATTTGGAAGCAATTTACAAATACTAAGTGTAAACTTTACTTCTGAAATGAAGAAGGAATTCAAAATTTCAATGTTGGGTGAACTAACATTCTTTTTGGGATTACAAGTTTACCAAACAGATGAAGGAATCTTTATTTCTCAAACTAAGTGAATCAAATACATGATTAAAATATTTAAGATGGAAGACTCCAAACCTGTTAGTACTCCTATGATCACATGTTGTAAATTAAGTAAGGACGACGAGTCTCTGGAATTGGACCATACCATGTATAGATCCATGATAGGAAGCCTGTTATATGTGACATATACAAGACCATATGTGATGCAAGATATAGTTTTGGTTGTTAGGTTCCAGTCAAGCCCCAAAGAAACACATGTAACAAAAGTAAGAAGAATCTTCAAATATTTGAAAGGTAGTTTGGAGTATGGGTTATGGTACCCAAAAAAGTCAAGACTTCATCTTGAAAGCATTTAATGATGCGGATTGGGCGGAAAGTGTTGATGATAGAAAAAAAACTAGTGGAGAAGCATTATTATTGGGAGATTGTTTGTTATCTTGGTCAAGCAAGAAAAAATCCTCCATTTCACTCTCCATAGTAGAAGCCAAATACATTGCCTCTGCGTCATGTTGCACTCAAGTAATTTGGATGAAGCAGACACTAGAAGATTTACTTGTGAAACATGAGCACTCAATAGTAATAAATTGTGATAATACCAGTGCCATAAACATGTCAAAAAATCTCGTCATGCACTTCAAGACAAATCACATACCAATAAGGTATCACTTCCTAATAGAACAAGTATCCCAGAAGGTTGTCAAACTAGTGTATGTTGACACAAAATAATAGATTGCTGATATCTTTACCAAGACACTACCCAAGGAATATCTTGAGAATATTAGACGGAGGTTGGGAGTAATATCCTTAAAATAGTTGTAGAAGTAGAAGCGTAATCTCAGGGGGAGCTGTCAGAAGGAAGCATTTGTCGTTGCTGTCAAAGTGGGAGAAAATTTACTAAGAGAAAATGTTGCCATCAATGCCAAAGGGGGAGAATGTTGAAAATTGTTATCAATTGATGTCAAAAGAGTTTAGCAATGACAAAGGAATAACCAGTAAAACATGATGACAGGGTGAACTTAGTAAAAGACAGAGGAATTACAAAGTCGAATAAGAAAATCAGTGATAGGGTCGATGAAAGGGGAAAGATCTGCAAAGCGAGCAGTAGAGATAATAGTTCGAAGTGCTAAGAATATTTGGATGGATCCACAAATCCAAATTTGATCGTAGATCAATGTTTAGGGTTGAATCCTCAAAGAAATCAATGGTGGTGAATTATTTCTGCAAAAATAAAAGTGAAGATCCACAATCTGCATTTGTTCATAGATCAATGGTAAAGAGTGAAATCACAAGGAAATCAATGGTTCAGAAGAAATGCAGAGACAAAGTTGCGGAAGAGAATTACAGAGGTCCAAAATGGGAAAGTGTGGTTCCACATTCTTCAATCCACAATCCATAATATCGACGGTCGTAAAATATTCTGCAAGAGATCGACGGTGCAGAAGAACAATTCTAGAAAATAAAATTACAGAATTCCAAAATGGAAAAGTGTGGTTCCACATTTCGCAATCTGCAATCCGTAATATTGACGGTCGAAAAAAATTCCGCAAGAGTTCGACAACGCGGAAGTACAATTGAAAAAAAAGAAAATTGCAGAATTCCAAAATAGAAAAATGTTGTTTCGCATTTCACAATACACGATATGAAGATCGATGGTTAGGAAAGCATCTGCAAGAAATTGACGATGCAGAAGAAAAATTGCAGAAGCATTTTCATGAAATTTGGAAAACCCACAATTCATAATCTGCATCTGATATAAGATCGATGATCTGGAAAGAGTCTACATGAGATCGATGGCATGGAATAAATCTTGCGAAAATAAACTTGCGGAATCATTTTTAAGGAATTTGGAAAAACCCTCAATCTGCTATCCACATTTGATCTAAAGATCAACGGCCAGGGAAGAGTCCAAGTGAGAAGATAAGCATCCCATTTCTTTCGAAAGCCAAAATTTAAAACCAAGTGAGAAAACAAAATCCACATACGATAAGGAAATGTTGTCAATAATGCATTCCCTTGTTAAATGGAAGCAATATCTGTTTGGGGAAAAATTTCTTGTTAAAATAGACCACAACATTCTAACATATTTTCTAACGCAAAAAAATCTCTCTCCTGAACAACAGAAATGGGTGAGTAAAATCCAAGTCTTTGATTTCAACATTTTGTATAAAAAGGTTAAGGAGAATAGGGTTGCATACAACTTATCTAGAAAACATGAGAGTGATGCTTCACTATGTTCCATATCCATAGTTGTTCCTGAATGGGTTTTAGAATTCCAAAGTGAGTATGTGAAAGACATAGAGACAAGGAAACTAATTGAAGAATTCAAAAACAAGAAGGAAACAAAAACAAAATATTCATGGGAAAAAGACATACTATGGTACAAATGGAGAATATATTTACCCAGTTCATCAAAATTCAAAACTCAAGTCTTAAAAGAGAACCATGACTCCCCAATAGTGAGCCATGTTGGTTTCTTTAAAACATACCACAATACCTGCCAATCCCTCTTTTGGAAGGGAATGAAGACTGATATCTAGAAATATGTGGCTGAATGTAATAATTGTCAAAGGAAGAAGTTCTAAATGGTGGCTCCCCCCTGTTACGGAGATAAATTCATATGGCTTGGGGTACCACAACAGATAGCTTGACTCCAGAAATCAATCCTTTCCAATATGCAATAGAAATTAAATATCTAACACTAAAGGATTAGACCTCGTACCTTATTGCGTACGGTTGAAGTAGATCCCTGTTGAGCTTTCCAACTTCAGCTTGAATTGATAGATTACTTCCTCAACAACAAGTAAACAATACAAGCATACTATATATATTGGTGTTAGATCTATTCTAGCATATATAATCAACAATGTATAAGCATTTGAAAACATCTCATGGATAAAATATTCATTCAAACACACATTATTGGATAGGAAAAGATATTTCTATTAATATAAAATCAGAGATTACAATAGAATACAACCTCTGTCGGCACATTTGTGAATCGGAAAAACTGAATCCCCCACTTGGGCCTCCACCACCTCAATCCTCCATCTCTCGATAGCAAGCTCACAAGCAAAAAGAAAGCTTGGGAAGAACACAAAAGTGCTCCAAGGGACAAAGGGATGCAGACTCAAGCATAAGTTCTGGAAACAATGGACTATAGTTTCTTTGCTCTCAATTCTCTCATATGCCTTCAATGTACCATAGAGTTCCTTATATATCTTTTCAAAGGGGTAATGAAAGGTCGAATCCGAGCGATCTCAAGGCATAGGGAAGGCCAGGAGCCAAGTGAGTCAGATCCATGTCAAGGAAAACTCCAAAAGGATTTGGATTTTGTACACATCCCGATGTACGTGGTTTTAGTGGTCAAACCCACGTATATACGCGATTAAGTGTTTAAAAGTCACGTATATAATTTT
>LPNX010399324.1:10079-29421 GCA_001517045.1 Pseudotsuga menziesii | reverse complement strand
CCATGAGCCAAGGAGAAATCCTTATGTCATCCGCTATGAAAGGACGAAACCATAAATTATGTTTTTAATGTGGGCCGCCTAGCATTTGAGGGATGATAAATAAGGAGAATTCTAGGGGGAAACTTTAGCCCATGGGCTATTTTTCCATGTTTTTTATCCAAAAACAAATACACCAATTTGCATCTTTTGAAGCCTTGTTTCACCCAATTTTGATGGGGTAAGTTTTTTTCAATCTAAAACTCACCAAATTATTATATAAACTATATAAAATCCTTATAAATTGAAATATTTTTAGAAAAATATTTCCACATATTTTATAGTTAAACATTTTAGGAATTTGTAAGGTTTTCCCTGTTTTATACACTTTTAAATAAATATAAATCCTTAAAATTTTCCTCCAAGGTCTAAGTCCAAGGAGTTGAGCAAAAGTGTTTATAAAAATGAAAGGGGTTTCTTCCAAGGTCTAATTCCAACATTATATAATGGGAAATATTTGAGGTGTTCACTTTAGGAAGCCCTAACCATGTATGACTTAGAAAATATCAACTAATAATATTTCAAATATATATGAAAAAGTTAACTAGTGCACTTTTCTAATAATTTAATAACTTTTAATTAATTATCCTATTAACATTAGACTTATTATAGTGTGACTATAATCAATATTTATTACATGTTATACCTCTAAGACTACATGTATTTCCTAAGTTTTTAAGTGAGGTGAGGGTGATGAAGTGAATGTGGTACTAGGGAGAAGGTGTTTATGAATTAACCATCACAAAAGTGTGAATAAGTGTTAGGTCTATCCCTTGTCTTTTAAGAACTAGGGGTTAATCAATTTTCTTCCACATGTGTGGCTTATAAGGGTGCGCTTTCATAAGTTATCCTTTCCTTCCACCTCTTTTTTGTGACCCCTTTATTTATTTATTTTAATTTAATTTTAAACCTTTTTTTGGCTTAGTCCCTTTGCTTTATATTTGACTTTGATAACCTAGGACATAGGGAACTGTTCTTTTTGCAAGGAGACATTTCTCACATATATAGCAATTTATAATTTAGTTGCATCAACCTTAGAGTCTTTTAACTCTTTTAATTGGCTTAGTAATTCATACATGAGAATAATATATAGACCTTAGAACATAACATATGATAAATCAATTATGAAATGAGAGCATGGTGGACATGGGTGAAAGGGATAGTGAAATAACATGGCATGAAAAATGTCTATGTAAAAAGTGTAAAATGACATGAAATAAGTGTTACATCTACCCAAATCCTTAGGGCTACACTTGACTTACAACACCACACACTTATCTAAAAAGGAATTATGACTACACCATGACATATCTTTAGCTATGAAACAACAATTTAAAGTATATGAGACACTATAGATCAACATTAGTGACCCCTCACTATCATATCCCACATAGAATAAGGCAAATCCGTATAGCATATGTCATAACACATATATTATTGAAAAGTCCCCATCAATCTCTAGCACATAACATGATCTAATTTCAAAAAACTGGAAGTGTCTTTGGTAAATATCCATTGGAAAACCATAGGCCTCATCGGTAGAATTAATAGATATGATCAAAATCATAAATACATCAATCATCAAGTCACCCCTTCATGTCAAGGGGTAAGGGAGTCAACATCATTTAATTTTTTGTAAAGAACTTTATCAAAATCTCTCATTGTAAAGATGATGTGATACAAGGCGTCGACCATGGGATAACTAAATCACTCCATTTCCTAAACCCACCCATGGGGAAAATCATCGTGAGCCCCACCAGTACCACAAACCCACATTCCTCAAACTTCCATCATATGTGTACCATCCCCCAATGCAATTGGTTGGTATGGAGTCAAGGTATGAATCCTAAGGATGCCAATCATGGCAAGTAATATGTCCACTTGGCATGCAAGGGTCAAATTCGAAGGGCAATGCCATACTTCATTTTGAAGGGCTATAATCAATTTAACCTTTCTATGTTGACAACATGAAGTACACCATGCTTTTCATAGTGAGTACCCTTATCTTGGAAATAATGCTACAATGTGTTATCCCTTATAAAGAATTCACCAAGTGTTATTTTACAAAAACCCACATCCTCTAACACTTCTACATTAGAAGTAAGTCAAAGTTCTATCAAAATTTTAAAGGAATAGAACCACACAACCTAATCTTAGAATATAAGTTTTAAAACAAATTGAATGTATGCTATAATGGTTTGAAGAAAACATAGCAATTTGATGGCGCAAGTTTCAATACAAGTGGATGATGTTCTTCTAAGTAAACTACTACCATATAAATCTTGAATGAGACGATCAAAAGTCTAACCTCATAGAAGATGCTCGAAATCAATAAATATTGTAGAACACTTTTCACTCTCGGAACTTCAATAATTATATGTGATCAATTTTAGAAACTATATGCAAACACAACTAGTAAGATCAACCATCGTGTGCTTTTATAAATATGTCTTAATATAATATGTCACATAACTTGGAACCTTCACTAGAGATTCATGTCCTTTTATGTTGAAGATATTATAATTTCTGCTCATTAAATGTTTCCAAAACAATCAAATGGGAGATAAATGAGCTTTTGATATCCAATTTTGAGATGATGAGGTTTTGGTTAAAACTTGTACTTGTTGGAAATTATGAAAAGTTGTGATGATCTAGATTATATTTTCTTCTTATAATTATGTTTGGCTAATCACATAAATGAGATTTATAATTATGCTTCACTAATCACATAAATGAGGTTTATAATTTAGGAGAAACTGGTTTTCCAAGGAACATATGTAGAATCATGTTCTTTCTCTACCAAACACAAGCTCTTTAAAATATATTTTTTCAAGAACTACATACAATTCCACTTGTAAAATATGTAAAAAGACACTATTGTCAAAACAACTACTGAAAACAAAAATTTCACTTTAACTCATGCTTCAACATACTTCTCTTGATATGCTCAATACCAACCACTTGAAAGCTACATATTTCTTTGTAACACTTATCTATTATTGGCTGCAAATCATTAAAAAATTAAAAGCCTAAAAAATTTGAGAAAAAATTAAATCCAATAATTTCATTTGTTAAAGAATAAAAATAACTTAAATAATTTATTTTATTAACCTTTCGCATGCTCTGATCATGAAACGTACAAACACTTTAAAACGCTCCTCATACATGTTCTTTTTTCCTTTCTTACTTTTGCAAAAAAGTGAAGTGAGAAAGGGTCAATAATTCCAATCTCACTAAAATCAATTCATCTTTAAAAAAAAGCTTGGTGTGTTAGTAGAAAAGTCATTGACTATTGCTTGGTGCTTGGTGTGTTAGTAGAAAAGTCATTAAGCCTCGTGTGATAGTAGAAAAGTCATTGACTATTCCTTGGTGCTTGGTGTGTTAGTAGAAAAGTCATTAAGCCTGGTGTGATAGTAGAAAAGTCATTGACTATTGCTTGGTGTGTTAGTAGAAATGTCATTGACTATTGCTTGGTGCTTGGTGTGTTAGTAAAAACAAGCTTGGTGTGTTAGGTTTAAAAAAGCTTGGTGTGTTAGTAAAAACAAGCCTGGTGGTGTGTTAGTTTTAGTCATTGATTATTGCTTGGTGTGTTAGTTTCACTGTGTATTAGTTTTAGTCATCAAGTATTGTGAATTGCAATGCAAAAAACTAAATAAGAAAGGGTTATTAATTTTTATCTCACTAAAATCAATGATCATGTTATAAGTACTATCATTATTAAAAAGTTTATTATGTTAACTTCAGTATGTTATCAAAAATGATAAAATGTTGTGAATTGTAAGTAGGAAGTAAGACTTTGATAAGAGGCGTTAGTGACAGCCAGTTGCTTACCAACCCCACACTCTTTCCCTAGATAAGTAATTAGAATACAGTAGTTAAAAAATTAGAATAAAGAAGCTTAATGGTTTAATGGTTAAGAACATGTGTTTTCTCCTTGAAAATCACAGGATGGATTCTTAATTCTAAGATATCAAATTATCTAAACTTGAACTGGAATTTTTATTGTTCTGTATGCTTTGCAGGTTTTACGGATCAGTTGTTAATGTTGCGTTGCTGCTGTATTTGGAGACCTACTGCTTCACATTGCCAGGCATTCTGTGATGGGTGCTCTGGATTGGGTACTGGGCAGCTCAGGGGAGCGTGCTGACTGGTGTATAGGTTATAGTCATTGAATATGCTCATTTCTTTTCCGTGATGTGGCCATGAACATAAACCTCTAAAATGGGTTTTCATGTGGGAATCATTTTATTAAAATGATTTTGGCAGTTGCTCTGAGATTTTATTCTTGTTTTCTTACTGGTTACTGCAATCAGTATTTTATGTTTTGGTGACAGAATTCATAGCTTAATTTGCAATATATAATTTATGCTTTGGTGCCAGAATAAATAACATAATTTCATTCAACACTTCGTTGTCACTCTGGCTGTAGGACATTTCCATATGGATTGATTGATGCTTATGCTCTATTTATTATTTATGTCAGTAAAATTCAGATCTCTTTTAAAAAGTAATGGTGGCCTTAATGGTAGCAGTTTTTTAATATACCAAAGACGTCCATGTCCAAAGAGAAAAGCTGTAGGTTATATATCCACTTGCTCTGTAATGTATTATGTTATATCAGAATTGTGGATTATATCATAATTCTTAAATATCTTCTTGTCCAAAACCAATGTTCTGGTATGTTTTTCAATCATTTTTTTCCAAAATCTGGTCAGAATATTTAAAATTACATATATAAAGTGTTGTGATTATACAATTGGGTGGAACAAAGGTTTATGAGGGTGTTGATTCAAATTTTTAATAAAAAGTGGTTTCTGAATCATAAAAGTTATTATATAGGCAAAGATTGGAAAAATAAAAATGGTCTCATCTTTAAACAAGTCAGAGTTATTATCTAGGCAAAATTGGAAAAATATAAATTATTTTATCTTTAGACAAGTCCTGTCCAAAAACTTAAGCTTGTGGTCCAGAGGAAGGACAGTTTCCCAAGGGGAGAGAGAGTAATAAATCTTAACTTTCAATAACGTACTGGATGTTTAAAATTTGGTATTGTATTCTGTGATCATGAAGTACTTAGTTGCAAAGCATTCAATGTTTTACTAAGTGTTTATAACCTACTGTGTCTGAGATGCTGTCACCTTTCTCACATTATTTAACTCAAGGTTTTCAACAATAAAAATTAATTAAAAAACTAGTAATTAAAAACTTCAAGTAAACTAAAAAAATAAAAAAATAAAAACTAGCATAAACAAGGATCTATTAAGCACTCAAAGGATATAATTTTTTAAGGTGTAATTTTTTCTTTTGTATAAAAAACTTAAGATAAAAAGAATATTTGAGTTTAAAATAGAGCTATATTGATTAATCTTAAATCCATTCAACCATAAATATAAAAACATAAAACATAAAACATAAATTTTTTTGTCAAATAACTCCATATTTTCTCTTTTCTCCATGTTTATAGGTTTACTCGTCTCTACCGAACAAAGAATTTAGCTAAAAGAAGTTTTTTCTCAGCTTGCCAAATCGAGAATCCATCTTAATTTATTAGAAATTTTAAAGGTTTCTACCTCTCTCGTTATACAGGAGAACTTGCTTTTGTAACTTACAAGCAGAAGATGGCAAGGCATTATGTAAAAATGTAAAAGTGGCAATAGTTGGATGAAGGCATTGTGTAAAAAATGTAAAAGTGGCAATAGGGATGATAAATTTATTGTAATCGATAATAATAAACAGATTTTTTTAATTTTAATAATAATATTTATTTGGATTTTGGTATTTTTATATTTTTTATTAAAATGAATATATTTAGTTTAAAAAGATTTTGATTTATGTGGAGTAACTTAACCTTGTATAATATTGCTTTTATTTCATTCATAATTTTGATAAGAATTTAACCAAAATTTTAGGTATAGTAGAGTTTTACCTTGATCTAAGTTCCTTATATGTTAAATTCTATTTTTTTGTACTATGAGATTAAATCAGATAAGAATTAAAGAGAATTTGCTACAAAATTAGATGACTATGATTTATGTGGCTAAGTGGAGAGATATGGTGCTTCCCAAGTGCTCAATATAAATTCAACCATTGTACCAACAATGTGAAGCATGTGACTAAATATTCCAATTTTAGGGAGTACTACTAGAGAATGAGACTTCTTAAATGATCATCTAATCCAAGAACTTCTCATAGCATTTAGTGCAAGCTTAACAAAGAGTGGGACTTACATGACTAATCACTCAAACACCACCAAAATAATGGCAATCAATCATGGGTTGAAGGGATAACCCTAATGGTGGGCTTGGGATTATAATTTTTTTGAAGTGATCAATCCAAAAGAAGGTTCTAAATCATTCATTGCGTTAGTCAGTTGACTGTGGGGAAGAAAAACGAAGGCTTCTATATCATTAGAGAAAGATAGAATAAACCTAAAAGGGAGAAGATAAAAAGGTCTTTGTGGCTATCTAGCCATCCCAAGGAAAACCTTGGGTTGAGCTTGATGACAATGATGCAAACATAAGGTGACTATATCAAGTGATGCAAAATAATAAAGAATTTGGTTAAACCAAATGAAAATGGGGAGATCAACCTGGGATCGACCATGTCGATTGAGAAAAATTATGATTCATAACTATATGAGTGGAATATTGAAAATTACGAAGTGCAAAAATGAGAATGTTGGATGGTTGAAGTCATTCCTCGACACTTGGTACAAAAATGCTTTGCAATTTCTATAATCCCAAAAGTCTTTGAGAAGAAAACAAGGGAGTATCCAACTTTGGTACTGAAAAAAAACAAACCGTCCAATTTACCTCTGCTTTAGTACAAAGAATGTGAGTCGACATCGAACCACATCGACAAAGTCTGTAAAAATGTCAAAGAATAGGGTCAACTACAAAGTTTAGTTGAAACATTCACATGTTAAGTTGTTAGATGGTGGGGCACTCATCAGTCTTAGCTTTAAACTTGGATGATGGCCTCAAATTATTTTTTCAAGCTATTTGGAGGAAAGAAGCTATCAACATAGGATAAAATTCTAAAATGCACCAAAGGACAAGATCTAATCGAACACATCAAGTTACACTTGTAAGTAAGAATGGAAAACCCTTGGTTATAGTGATGAATGAGTATGACCACATATGTTCTCAAGCACATTGGATTAATTTCTCAATAAATGGTACACAATCGAAGAATCATGAGGATAAACATTTAATTAGTGGTCCCTTAAGGAAAATTTTATTAAATATTTCTCATTTATTCCCGTAGAAGATTGTCTTAAGGAAGTTGTGCAATAAATTCAACAATTTATCAAATCGACAGAATGACCAATTGGTATAGTCGAAAACACACCTAATCTTTGATCAATCTCGAATGAACAAAAGTACCACCTGCTCATCTCCCAACTCAACTGGATTTGGAAAATGATAAATACCCCCGAAAAAGGCTTCAGATGGAAGAAAGATCATCCTTGCATAGTCCATTCAGTTAAATCAATTTGGAAATTTCTATTGAAGATAAAGAATATGATGGAGAAAAAAATTTCCTCCCATCCTTTATTGAATTTAAATAAGGTGAGAAAAAAATCGACAAAGCAAAAGAAATTGAGTGGATGGATGCATAAATAAAAAAAAGAAGTTGATATCTCAATCGACAAAAAAACTAAAATGGAAAGAATAGGTGATTACTGGTAGGAGCAACAAATGACATAAATAACAAATCTTCTCAAAGAATACCAAGATATATTTTCTAGATATTACAAAGACTTAAAAGGATTTGTACAGGAAATGGGAGAAATGAAGATTGACATTATGCCAAATGCAAAGCTTGTTAAGAAGCAACCATATAATTTAGCTCATAGATACAAAGATATAGTAAATAAGTAAACTAAAAATATGATAGCCATTGGAATCATATATCCAGTCGATTAGTCAGAGTGGGATAGCCCTATGGTCGTCTAGTCGAAGAAACATTGTCCAAAAAGACTTCGGAGTTATGTCAACTTCATAGGACCAAACAAAGTAATTCTCATAGATCTGTTCCCAACACCCTTTGTAGATGAGATAATTAATGGAGTTGTGTCACAAATGATACTCTTTCATAGACGGATTTTCAAGATACAATCAAGTATCCTTAGCAAAATAGGATCAACAAAAGACTATAGTTGTATGTGAATTTGGATCATTCACATATAAAGTTATGCCATTTAGACTAAAAAATGCACCAGTAGTTTTTTCTAGAATTGTCATAAAATATTTTCAAGATTTGTTTATAAAACCATGGCTATCTACTTCAACGAATTGACTATATATACCATGATAAAATACCATGTCCATTGGATTCGACTAATTCTAGAAAGGTGTCAACAGATTCAAGTTTCATTAAATATAAACAAGTGTATTTTTCCATGGGTGTCGGGATACTTTTGGGACATGTTTTCAAATAAGGTATCAAATTCAACCTAGATAAAATCAAAGTCATCCTTGACCTAAAGCCACAAGTGAATCCCAAACAAGTTAGTATATTCCTAGGTCGTACATGACACTACAAGAAATTCATCTGACACTTTTCAGATATGGCATTCCTCCTAGAGGAGATGCTCAAAATAGATGTTGAATTTGTATGGACACCAAAATGTGTAGAATCATTTGAACTAATTAAATGAAAACTGGTTGAAGCACCAATACTCAAAATTTGAAATTAGTCCAATAATTTTCATGTATACATCGATGCATTGTGTATTACAGTCGGTGCAATACTAACCCAACCAGGCGATGATGGGATTGACCATTATGAGTTTGTTTGTTAATATGACTATGGACTATGACATTATTATTATTATTTTTGTTTTTGTTGTTGTTGTAGTTATTAAATTGAATAAAAAATTGGCTTAACATAGACAACTAAAAGAGTATGGGAGGCCATGGACTCTATAGTGTGAGGTGGAATGGAGAAAATACTAACACTTTAGAACTTGTTTTTGGTTCATAGTAGTTCATATTTGCACCTTGGTGACTTTTAGAGATGTTGGTCACCCAAACATTTTACAACGAACCCTATTTTTTTATTACTTTGGCCTACAGAGTTACTATTGCACCTTATTCATGCCTTAGTGGATCCCCTTGCCTAATGCACCTTCCTTGGATAAGGGATACTCTTTTGTGGGCCCCACTTGCACTAAGGCACCCTCTCCCTAGATTCTAGGAGATGTAAGATAGATTTTAGCTTCCACCTCCTTGCTTTTTCCTCCATCTCTAAAAGTGCACCCTTGCTCCCAAAATCTAGTTGAAGTTCCCTATTTTTGTGCTTACAGGTCATTAATGATCCTATTGGATGGTCTCTTCCACCCCTCATGACTAGTGCTCCCTCTTTGAGCTATTCTTGTCCTCCACTCCTTGGTTTTTGGTAACTCCTCCTCATGCTTCTAATCCGGGAAGGGGATCTTCTAACTAAGCCACCATTCCACTAATTCAAGTTAAGTCTCCATTATGAATCCTAACCGTACCTCACTCTAATTCGAGTTGATCCCCTTGGGTTAGAGTTGGATTCTTTGTGCTATATATTCATATGCTCTCTCCTTGTTGAAGCTAATCCTGAGCTTTGGATCACTTGACTTGTGCTATCTCATTGTGTTGTGAGGGTTGACAATACTGAAACTGTCTTGAGACTTATTGTTTGTTGTGGGATACTATCCGAGAGTTAGTCTAGTTGGATGATTCCCTTACTTCCTTGATTTCACTCTATTAGTCTAGGTTCTCGCATAAGAATCCCTGAAATGGGATGGTGATATCTTGAGGGACAAGTTAGGTGAAGGGAGTCACATCCCATAGGCAATGGGCATGGATAGGAAAGTAGTAGTGGGAAGTATTTTGTTTTCTTGGAATAAGAGTTTTGAGAATCACTAGATTGAGTGTTCCTCTACTAGTGGATTTGTGGCCTCAGCTTGGAAGTGACCTGTTCAAGCAAGATTCGACTGATTGTGTATATGGCTAGGTGGAAAGTTGTCCTGATGGAGCCAGTTTCCCTTCTTTGAAGATAAGTATTTGCTCATATGTTTATTGATGTTATTTTATTATGTATATGTGCCCATGGAGGCTGAATTATATTGTTCTTATGCTTGTGGATTGTATGCAGGATGGATGGAATTCATACATTTAAATATGGATTTCTATAAATCTTCTCTTATTTCTCATGATTAGAATGGATTTAGGTGGCATCCATCCTTTCTCTTATTTCTTATGTTTCGAATGGCTGTAGGTGACAACAGTGAGATTCAATGTATTGTGCATTTAGATGGATGTAAAGAACAACCATGAAATTTGTGGTATTAGTCTTGGATGGATGTAGTTAATGACCATAAATCTGATTTGTATTAATGACTGATGGATGGAAGGAGGGAATCCATAAGTCTGATTTCACTAGTAAAAGATGGTTGAAGAGGACAACCATGTGACCTTATTTTGAAGGCTGTACATGGAAACTTGTGTCTCTGTTTTTTTAATGGTTGTGTGGACTGTAGATGGTCTACTATGGATGTATCCTTAATGCTATTATTACTTACTACTAAACCACACCAATCAACACACACAATAAAAATAATATCCTCATATCAATATACAAGTGGATGCTAACAACAACAATTGAATGTTTACGATCACATGACAATCCAACAACTAATATCAAGTACATGGGATAATTGTATGTTTATAATCATTATATGGTTAATGGAGATACCAATTATTGTGTATTACTCATGTACAGTCAATGTTTACAATTTCAACATAATTGTATTCAATAGTATGCACACGAGGGAATGTTAGGTTTGACTTTCATGCTTTTCATTTAAAAAGGGATATAAGTTTTTAATATATTGGTTGTATGGATTGTTAACCTAACCTTAGATCATATTAACATGTTGTGTTATATTGGTCTTATCCCTCTTACCTAGCCTTCCTAGTTCTATTGGACTTAGTTGGGCCGGGAACATTACAAAGTGGTATCATAGTGAGGTTTCAACACTATTGATGTTGGGCCTTCAACATAGTTATAAATCATTATGTGAATATGCATTAGAGATATTATTGATTGCATAATACTTAAACTAAATATACATGCACCTTAATGTTGTGAACTATTTAATTATATTGTTAGATTGGGATGGATATGAAATTGATCGCCAACTTGTAAGAAGAAATCCTGAAAGGATTTCTAGCTCCCCTTTTGTCCTAGAGACACCATTGTCCAGTTAGGTGGATTGCGAACAGAAGAGTTCGATTATTGCTTTGTATGAAAAAATAGTTTGAATAATAATCAAATTATACTGGTGTGTAGTCTACTAACAATAATTGGTAATGAACACATTGTAGTTTCCAGTGAATGATTGAGCAAGCATTTTGGCGACTGGAAATAAATTTATTCAAACCAGTGAAGAATAGAGACTTATAAAGTACAAGTTGAGCAGTAGGAAATCATAGGTCAAAGATGGATTTTGAAAAAGGATAGATTCCCTATACACTTGGGGAGGAGTTTGTTGGAAGAAGAGAATCAAGGTCAAGTAGACACAAGAGGAGCAGTGAACCCTTAAGTTTAGAAGATTTAGTAGGGAAGTGTAGGGAGGATAATGAAAGGATCATCCCCATTTAGGAACAATCATGAATGATCCAAAGTCATTGAAGACCATCCAAAGAACAACCAAAAAGAGACATAAGAGATTATGTAAGGTCTAGATGATCTTTAAGGAAACCTCAGCACATAGTGTAGAAGAAAGGGTATTCCTCAAGTAGTTTAGAGAATAGTCCTGAAATATCCCTAATGAGACATAAGAAGAGGAGGTCTACCCATGATGAACTAGTAAGAGAACTAAGAAGAATCAAGCCCCCAACCTTTGATGGGGAAGTAAATAAAGGAGAAGATGCCAAATATTAGTTGTTAGGACTTTGGAAGTTTTTCTAGTTGCATCAGTATACACATAATATGGAAGCAAGAGTATCCATTTACCATATGCAAGGTAAAGCATCCATTTGTGGGATCAACTAGTTAAGCTGAAATATATCGATGAAAATAGAATTTCTTGGAGAAAGTTTAAGAAATAATTGCAGAAATATTCTCTCTCTGAACACTACTATGACATGAATATGGAGGAATTCTTTGAGCTCAAGTTGGGAAGCATCAATTTTGAAGCTTATGAGAAAAAATTCCTAGAACTTTTAAAGTATGTCTATTTCATCAAAGATGAGAAGGTAAAGATTCAAAGGTTCCTAATTGGTCTACTAGAATATTATAGAGATAAATATAGAATGATAGACTAAAGAATATTAAGGAATCCATATGGAAGGAAAAACACCTATATGAATAGAATAAGAGTGTAACACCCCGGTTTTAACCTCGTTTGCATTAAATATACATGATACATATATTGTAAATAATCATGGTGAGGAGCTAAACGAAAAATCCCCACCATCAATTTGGTTATGTTGTGTTTCGGATTGGAATGGTCACCGATGGTATATCGGGACATACTGCATATATTAAATTGTGACATCATGTAAATGTGCATTTTAATTAAATAACCCAACCAGCTATGTTCACTGCAACTAAATTGAGAAGGGGCACGATCNGGAAGGGGAATGTTGAACATTGAGTCATGGGGGAAGAGCCATGTGTCACCACTCTCTTTTGCTCACCACCACCTTAGTTATTCCATTGTTAGTTGGGGCAATTATTTGTTGGCAGAAACACCACTACACTCACACTCTCTCCACGGTGCATCTTTTGTCCTGTCCACTATCTTGATCATGGTTCTTCACTCACCTTCACACGGACTGAGTTAAAAGAACCCAGAATTCATTGTTGGGGGTTCGGTTCTCCTCTCCCTCACCAATTGTTGGCCTGCAAACATGTTCAGTTGTCCTCTGCCTCATGGATTTGTTGGCTTGTGGATCAATTCATTCCTCTGTTCATACAGAGTTTTGTGTCTTTTTTTCCACCATTGTCAGATTGCATAATGGTTATGTTATTTCCATTGCTGAATCATGGTTGTAATGGCATCAATAGTTCTATGGGTTGCGCCTTTGCCCATCACGCATAGTTGGGAGTTGTTCTTTCCCCATTTTCTGCCTGTGCAATTTCTCCAGCAATTGCATTGAGGATCGGGTATTGTGGGTTCATAGTCGTTTGTGGGATGTTGTTTGCCCACATTTTACTTGGCTGTGTTTTCCCTTTTTGTGGTGATGTTGCTTGAAGAACTGCTGGGAGTTCCTACATTCTGGTCGATTGTGTTTTTCCCCTGTAAAAGCTTGAATAGCTGTTTGGTTTCTTACATGCAGTGGTTTTGTCCTCAGACTGCGTTGGAGTGGTGAATGAGGGCCTGAGGTGCTTGATAAACTTGGTGGATTGAGAACCACAAAGACAAAGCTAATGAGCTAGATTTCTTCTCCACAACCCTTGAATAGCACTAGAAGGGAGATCAGGGTCTAAGGGACTGGGTTGCAGAGAAGGGACTGATTTCCTTATGTTGGGTGTGTGTGGGTGTTCTAGAAGCCAGGTTGGTTCTGGTGTTGGTGTCTGTAGCTCTTCAATGAGCTCACCAGCTTATCATTTATCCTTTCCCAGCTCCTGGATGGCTTGATAAACCCAACTTTGTTGGCTTGGATGATCTGTTGTTCGCCTGATAAACCCAACTATGTTGCTTGGATGAACTGTGTAACCCTTGTGGTGTTGTTATCCTTGGATATGTGTAACATTGTTAATTCCTTATTCCTTGGGGAATCATGCCTGGCTCGGGGGTGGCAGTGTTGCTGAGAGATTGAGGAGCACACTGGCCTATGGTTGGGTGGAACATTGCAGCGACGTAGCTAGTGGCGGAACAAGTTCTCTATAAGATAAGTACTCTTGCTTGACTTGTGTCTGCAATTATGTTTACTGTTGATAAATGATGATATACATGTTAAATGCTGATCTGTATATGCATGAGTATTGATTGATATGTTTTGCTTCCGTTGTGTATATGAATGATTATGCCTCATAATATTTTTGATGTTTTAAGTATCATGCTTCAGCATTACATATATGTACGTTCATGTTAATTGGGAAAGATGTCCGGATGATTTGATGTATAGTAGCATCCTCTTCACTGGTCGGAGGGTTGGGGACATTACAGTGTGGTATCAAAGCTCTGGTTGCAGCATAGGTCTAAATGGGCCGTGAAGATGTAGTGACAGAGCTTATGTTGCAACATTTAGGCCTCAGAGGGCCATGAGAAATAGTTAATAGATGCAGGTATCCTACTGCCCTAAAGAAACCAAGAGAATGGGTGAAGACAAGAAAATTCACAAAATTTTCCAAGTGCTAGAATGTCGGCTCATCGAAAAAATCAGTGACAAGTTCTTCCGATGCAGTGGAGCACTTAGTGGGAAGGTCACCCGACAGATAGTTGATTCGAAGGCCGATGCAGTGGGAGACAGAGGAGGAAAATTCAAAAAATTTTCTAAGTGTTTTGGCCGTCGGCACATCGGAAAGCTTAGACAGATGGATTGCCAATGCTTAGCTGATTGAGCGCCGTTATTGCGGATGGCTAGAGGACTATCCTTCCGATGGATAGAGCCTCCGACCGCTGATGCCGCAGAGGAAAGACGTTCCGGCAGCTGACGCAGCAGAAATTTTTTGAAAATTCCCCTAAGTAATGAAATCATCAGCCATTGGAAGATGTTAGTGGTTCGTGCGTTCGCTGTTGCGGAAGCCGAGAGCACTAGTCTTCCAATGAGGAAACGTTATGACTACCGATGCTGATGTACTTCAGCTTGCTGATTGAAAAATGTTACTGGTATTCATAACCGATGAACATTGATAAGAATTAGTTGAATGGATTGCCACTGTTGCTGGTGACTAGGGAACTAACCATCCAATGCAGTAGTTTCTAGTCATTCTGACAGCTGACGTGGTGGAAGAAAGTGAAAAGAGAAAAGTTTTGAAAAATTTTCTAAGTCATAAAATCGTCGACGAAATTTAGATGACGGAACCGCCGATGCGGCGGCGGACACCGCAAAATAATTTAGCTGTTTGTCAATCTGCCGTTGAGGTTGCCGTGTGGACTAAAACGCTAACGCGTAGCGCTTAGTGGTTTCGATCACCGACAGAAGAAGAAAGTTTCAAAATTTTGTTTAAGTGTTGTGTTGAAATCATCGGTGGAAGTTAGTTGATGAGACCGCCGATAGACGTCGACGGAAATTAGTTGATTGAGCGCTTGCCATTGCGGATGGCTAGACAACTATGCGTCCGACGGGTAAAGCCTTCGACCGCTGATGGCGTAGAATATCTGAAAATTTTCTGAGGAACAGGATTATTGGTGATCAGAGGAGAATAGTCGTTGACATCGCCAAGAAATAGAAGATGGAAGAGCCAATACCGTGGAAGACAAGGCCAGAAGAAAATCCAAAATTTTCTCTAAGGCACGAGATCATTGGCCATCAGGAAATGTTAGAGGATCGGATCACTGATCGAAAAAGATTCAATCGAGGTGGCCCACCATTGCGGTTTCTTAGTTAACTATCCATCCGATACCGCAACATCTAGTGCTTCTGATCGCTGATGGGCTTGTGGCCGTGGAAGACATAGGAATATCGTGGGCCGTCGTTGCGGAAGCCTTGACAACTATCCCGCCGATGCATTAGTCTCTACACTCACCGATGTCGAGGTGTTTAGTGTATAATGGTTCCAAGTTCTGATAACATACTACGGTGGTGTGTAGTTCTCGGGAGTGCCGACACTACGGAAGAGTTAGGGCTTGTGGAAAACGCCGTTGCGGACGCCTAGAGGACTAAGTGTCCAATGCCACTATAGGATGTTTCCCCGACCACCAACAAAGCTTTGGTCCATGTAAACTATAATGGGAGTGTTGGCTGATGTTGTGGAATGATAGACCACTACAAGCCAGACACGCTGAAAGGAAATAGATGAGCAACTCACCGATAGATGTCTGCAGAAACCATCGTAAGATCACTTTCCACCATTACGACTACTCAAGGGACTGTGCACCCGATGAACAGTCAATTTTCTCACCGATGCAGATCGAAAGTTTAGTTGGTTTGCCGACGAAACGCCGGAGAGAAATAAATGAATAGACCATCAATGAACTAGGTGTTTTAACCACCGAAGAATCAGAAATATAGCTGGGAAGAGGTCCGATTGGGGATAAGGAGATTTGGGTTTTTCAAAGGAACCTCTCAGTAATTTTTTTAGCAGTTTTCAACCATCTTTCAGTCGGTTTTCAGCAGATTTCAGTAGATTATCAGCGGTCACAGGGTTGAAAAGAAAGAGAGGAAAACTTTGTGTTTTAAGCAAAATTGTGTTTTATGAATTTCCAGAAGAGGAAGGTAAGTAGTTTTGGTTTTATATTAATGATATGCATCTAATAGTTTGTTACTAACACATTGCAGAATTATAGACAACTTCCAAGAGCAGTACTCCAGAAAGAACAGTGTGGTAAAGCAAGAGGTGGTTCAGTCATGAGAACCCATGATGGGTATGATGCTCAGGATTCTTACGAGTGAGCAAAAGATGCCATGGGAGAAAATGTTCGTAATGGAAATGATGACATAGAGTCTAATGGAAGGAGATTCAGGGGACACCGTCCGAGGTAGCAACCACCATGAGAAGCTTGGTTAAAGCCCAGGAAGAGCAGCATCGGTTGAATGCTACCATATTGCAGAGTTTGACAGACTTGCAGAAAAAGATAGATTCTGGACGAGGTACATCAAGACCAGAAGGAAATAAGGGAAGCACTAGGAGAAGAAGAAGGACTTCCAATGGATCATCTGACTCTGAATAATCCAGTGGGGATACAAGTTCATCTTCTAATAAAAATAAAAGAAGAAGGCACCATAGGGATCTCTCTCGAGATGAATTTAGGAAAGCTAAACCTCCTACATTTGATGGTGAGATAAAGACAGGACAAGAAGCTGAAGCTTGGCTTCTTGGGATAAACAAGTACTTACAAGTGCAGGATTATTCAGGAAACATGAAGGCAAGAGTTTCCATATTCAATATGAATGGAAGAGCATCCATTTGGTGGGAACACTTCAAGCAAGTAAAGAAGATCAGTGAAAGGAAACTAAAGTGGAAATAGTTCAAGAAGTATTTCAGGCATAAATACCTCTCTGACAGGTATTATGATGACAAGATTAGGGAGTTCCATGAGTTGAGACTGGGACAGCAGACCATGGATGAATATGCAAATAAGTTTTTGGAATTGTTGAGGTATGTCCGATACATTAGAGATGAAAAAGTGAAGTTCCAGCGATTTCTAAGTGGATTTCCTCAAGCTTACAAAGATAGAATTGAGCTCTATGAACCAAGAACTCTCGAAGAAGCAATAAGAAGGGCTAAATATTGCTATGAGCAAAGCAAAGGTAAACCTGATTACCATAAGGCATGGAAGGACAAGAAGAACGAGAAGTTTGACCAAAGAAGGAAAGGTTTCAAACCTTCTAGATCCAGGAGTCAGCAAAAGCAGCCATCCCAAGCTGCAAGTAATCCAGTTGGAGTGACAGGTGGAAAGCTTAAAGAGCCACATCAGAATAAAGGTCCACTCAAATGTTGGAAATGTGAAGGACCCCACTTGCACAGATACTTCCCACTCGAGAATAAATGTGCAAGGCCAGCTTATAACATTCAGGAAGCAAAAATAGTGGGTCAAGTAGCAAGGGCAGTCCCTAGAATTTATGTAGCACTGGAGGACTGCCAAGAAGATCACCAGTCAACTGTGGTTGAAGTTGCAAGTAAGATTGTTGAACAATCCATTTCTATTTTGATTGACCCTGGTTCTACTCACAGTTATCTCACTCCTAGGGTAGTGGAGATTTGTGCTTTTAAGAAGGTCAAGCATCAAAAACCTTGGTTAGTTCAGCTAGCCACTGGGACTAAGAGAAAAGTCAGTCAATTGGTAGAGAAATGTCCATTGGTTATGAATGGATTGATCACTTGTGTAGATCTAAATGTTCTACCACTTGGTTCCTTTGATGTTCTCATTGGAATGGATTGTTTAGAAGCTCACCGAGTGAAGCTTGACTATTATAACAAGACTTTTGAATTCATGAATGAAGAAGATAACCCAGTAGTTGTGAAAGGTATTTCGAAGGTAATTTTAGTAAGACAAGTTTCAGGAACGCAGTTAAAGAAATTCTGTAGGAAAGGTTGCCAGTTGTATGCAGCTCATATTCTGGAATGAATAGGAGATGAGACTCCTAGGTTGGAGGACTATCAGGTGTTACAGGAATTCAAGGATGTGTTTCCTGATGAGATTCCAGGGCTTCCTCCAAAGAGGCACATTGATTTCACCATTGAACTTGTGCCAGGAGCAGCACCAGTGTCTAAGACACCCTACAGGTGAGTACACCGGAGATGCAACTGCAAGAGTTTTTGGAAAAGAAGTATATCCGATCGAGTGTTTCTCCTTGGCGAGCACCGGTTCTATTTTTGAAGAAGAAAGATGGTACACTTAGGTTATGTATTGATTATAGATAGTTGAACAAGGTTACTGTGAAGAATAAATACCCTTTGCCTAGGATTGATGACCTCTTTGATCAAATGAGAGGAGAAAAGGTATTTTCCAAGATTGACTTGAGGTTTGGTTACTATCAGGTGAGAATCAAGGATGAAGACATTCATAAGACAACCTTTAGGACAAGGTATGGACATTATGAGTTTGTAGTGGTACCATTTGGTCTCACAAATGCACCAGCTACATTTATGTGCCTTATGAATAGCGTCTTCAGTAAGTATTTGGACAAGTTTGTTCTTGTTTTCCTTGATGACATTCTTGTTTATTCTAAGAATGAGGAAGAACATGAAGAGCATTTGAGATTGACATTACAAGTGCTCAGAGAACATCAGCTGTATGCAAAACTAAGCAAGTGTGACTTCTACAGGGATAGAATTTAGTACTTGGGTCACATTATCTCAGAAGAGGGTATATCAGTAGACCCTGAGAAGATCAAAGCCATTATGAATTGGCCTACTCCAAGAAATGTGATGGATATAAGATCTTTTATGGGACTTGTAGGATACTACAGGAGATTCATTGAAGGATTTTCCAAGGTTTCACATGCCATCACTTCTTTGCAAAAGAAGGGGATTAAGTTCGAATGGACTTAGAAGTGTGAAGAAAGCTTCCATCGGTTGAAGAATATTCTCACCAGTGCACCAGTGTTGAAGGTTGCAGACCCAGAAAAAGATTTTGTGCTATGTACCGATGCATGCGGACAAGGGCTTGGAGGATTCCTTATGCAGGACAACCACATGATATGTTATGAAT
>LPNX010399301.1:308244-321745 GCA_001517045.1 Pseudotsuga menziesii | reverse complement strand
CACTTAAATTTATGAATTTTGGTCATTTATCCCTTAAAAAAACTGTGGTGACCAAAATTTTTGGTCTCCTGGTCACTAATTTCTCATTTTCCACTAGTGATTCCAAGATGGATGCCTTCCTTCTCTCGCAAAAATTTTAGAGATGTAGATCAGATCCAAATGTGTATTTATAGTAGCATTATGGTCATATAATTATCATTGTTTTATATGTTTATGACTTACTGATCACAGGTAGCACAATTGCCTCCATTTCAGCCTTCAAAATTGCTCTCCACAATGCCTTTGAAATGAGTGATTGGGGGCTTCTAAAACAATTTTTGGGGTTCGAAATCGAGAAAAATTATGATGGGATTATGGTAACTCAGTCCAAATACATTTCATACCTGTTATTCAAGTTTAACATGGCTGAATGTAGGCCTACACCATTCCCTTTCCTTTCAGGGATCAGACTTGAAGAAGGAAAACACACACCTCCCATGGACTGCACTATCTATCGACAGTTGATTGGTAGCTTGTTGTATTTGACACATTATAGGCCTGATATTTGTTATGCAATGAATGATGTATCAAGATACATGCATAAGCCTCATGATATTCATTGGAAGGAAGCTAAGAGGATCCTCCAGTACATTCAGGGAACCAGGACCTACGACATTCACTATGCTGCAGACTTCGAGCTAGAGCTGGTTGGATACACAGATTCCGATTGGGTAGCTGATTATATTGATTGAAATTCAAATTCTAGATATGTATTCATATTTGGTGGTGGCCCTATTTGTTGTTCAAGCAAAAATTAGGCTTCCATAGCACTATCTTCAGCAGAGGCTGAGTATCGAGGAGTGGTGAATGCTTGCATCCAAGCAGTTTGGTTGCAAGGCATTCTTTAAGAGTTTGATCTTGGTACTACTTTGTCCACTTTCCTATTTTGTGACAACCAAAGTGCTATTAAGATATCCATGGATCCAGTTACCAGGCAGAGGACCAAGCATGTAGAGATTCACATGCACTACATCAGGGAGCTAGTGCATGACAGGATCATCATTCTGCAATACTGTCTGACTGAGGAGCAGATTGCAGACATCTTCACCAAGATATTTTTATAAAATAATTTCACTTACCTCCATTCACTATTGGGGGTGAGTTCATCAGGGTAATCCACACTACTTTCAGTGTTCAGCTTGAGGGGGGGGGGGTTCCCACTAGGTTTTCCCTCTTTTCCTCACTTAGTTTGTTTTGAGCATTGTTTCAGTTTCAGCATTGTACAGGGTGACCTATGGCCTTATTTGTTGGGGCCCTAGAATTTTATGCATCTATGTTTTCTAACTCTTCATGAGTATAGCTTAAGGGGGGGTGTTGGAGACATTTACCATCATACACACTCTTTTGGTCAAATTGGCATAGTTAAACCACTATTCTAAGTATAATTGACATTAATTGACATCAGTGGATCTTTAATTGCCATCATCTAGTCACACCCATGCCTACCTACAGTCAAGGAGGCTAACTGGAGCAAACCTGGGGTGATCTGAGTGACATTAATGCACCTAATTGCTAACTGGTGGTTACAATCAGTTCAACCAGTCAGTTAAGGTGCCTCCTGTCATTAAATATATTATTTAATGATTATTTATTATTATTTAATGATCTGGAGTCAACAACGCACCTCCACCAACTTCTGATGGTCAGTTTAGCTTTAGTTAACCGCATCGAGGTTCATTGAAGTCATGGAGCACTAGGACTTGATGGTTGGCTTGCTATGACATGTGTTTGATCTCCTTCAATTGAGATTTAGTCATTTGTTGCACTTCAACTTCAGTTAGGGTTTGGTGAGTTAATTAGGGTTTTGTTCAAGTGGTTAACTGAGTGTGAACCAATGGTTGAGAGTCAGTTAAGCTAGACTCACTCACTGAATTCGAATTGTACCCTTAGGTATTCAAATTATTCATGGAATTAAGCTATTGATCGACATTGGTATTGTAACCATTCATTGTTTATTAAATATACAGAGAGGAAACCAATTCCGGTTCCGATTAACACCATTTCATGAGTATTTGTTGATTATTCTTTCATGAGATTGATTCTTATTTCCTAGATCATGTGCAAGAATTAATATGCTGGGAGTTGATTCAATGCAGAGGGTTAGTGTCAATTCCCAGGATAAATGATAGAAATTGACAGTAAAAAGAAATTTATCATCGATTTTAACCTAGCTATATATGCTTCAGGAAAAATGTATCAGTTCACACTAAACTAAGAAACTTTCAGTATTATAATCAAGCAAAATTTATCAATTCACACTGAACCAAGAAATTTCTATCAATGGTTTCCAAGGTAGTTCAAGTCATGGAAATTGCATAGGGACATTCATCTATGCCTCAAAGGGAAATTTGTTCTTACGAGTGTACCCCCAATCATTTATAAAAATTGGTCTCAAACTAGGTTCAAAATGGGCAAAATGCCTCTTGGCATGAAATTTGTTCTATCTAATCTACCTTTCACAAGTTATCTAAAACTAAAATTTTCTAAGTTCATTATAAATAAATTACAAGTATAATTAACGCATTGCCTTTTGTTTGGTGAAAATTGAGCTAAAATTGAGTGAGATTTGGCCTCGAGAAGGTAAACAATAAAGGTTTTTATAAGGGAGATGAAATCAAAATCTAAGGTCTTTATTTAAATTTATGGGTGAAAACCTAAAGGAACTGTATAGTACTAATATTCACTTCTCCATATCAAATGGGTCTCTTTCAAAGTAAAAAAAAATCAACCTGGAAGGGGCCTAATTAACACACTTTGCTATCTAGATTATGGACCAAAAAATAGGGTTACTAGGATTTCTCGAAATTTCTTGGTTGAATCTTTGAGTCGAACCCTGTATATTTTTTCCGTCCTCAAAATCTGAATGAGGGAGATATGGAAATTTTGGTTTAGGCATTTTGTCAAACACTTAGTGGACAAGTACTTGGTTGAGGACTTTTGTTAAACAATTAGTAGATAGCCACCTACAACTCTTCCTTCTCTAAGTTCCTTTCAACATTTCAAAAGCTACCAGAAATGAAATTAGACCCATACACATGGAAAGAAAAACACCCCAAGGGAATCTATGTTTTCATAAAAATACCCAAATCATGGGATTTGGTCTCGCAAAAAATGTTTTTGGAATCAAAATGGGGGTTCCAAGCCCATATGATATGGATAATTTCCTCCACGACATCTCAGCTTGGTATTTTATAAATAAAATTGGAATTCCTAATTGTTTATTCAACAAGGGCTAGAGAGGCCATGTGCCTTTATTGGTGAGTTAATGTGAAAAAAAGGAATCGTAAGTCGATTCAATCTCAGAGGAGATAAAAATAATGTTTCCACCAAAGTCTAAATGAAAGGAAAATAGAAATGTAGTTTGGAAATGAGGACGAGTTTCTTACCAAGCATGTTGTTGTAATGCTAGTTCCTCATTCTGGAAACCCCAAGTGAGTGTATCAGCCAATTTATTTTCTATGTAAGCTCCTATACAATATGCAAAGAATGAGTAATTGATTTTGTGAGAAAAGAGAAACGATTACAACAAAATAAAAGGAACAATAAAATGAAAAAAAAACAAGACATTGTTTTGGTGAGAAAAGAGAAATGATTACAGCGAAATACCTGATCAAATACATCTTGCTTAGCCATATCGTCCCAAAATGGTTGATTGTAGAGGGACCCGAATGATTGTTTCAAACCAATTCAGATGAGGGAGTTCATTGTAGAGGGGCCTGAATGATTGTTTCAAACCAAACCCTCCTTTGCCTCTGCAAACCCTAACCGCTACAAACCCTCCTCTACGTAAACACACTTGACCTCCGGCGACCTCCTCCATGTGACCTCTGGGAAAACCTCCTCTATGTGACTTCTAGAAAACCTCCTCTGCATGACCTCCAGATGTGGAGGTATATTGTGTCGGCTCCGTCATGAAATTATTGATTGGGTTCTTTGTTTCGCAAAGAAATATTGTGTCTGGACGGTTGTCGTTATATATATATATTTCCCTAGTGTTGAAAATCTGACGACATAGCCCTAGTGTTGGAATATCACTAGTGTCAGAAATCCTATGCCCTAGTGTTGGAATAGACCTAGTGTAGGAATATCCCTATTGTTGAAAATCCTACGCCCTAGTGTCTGAAATCCTATGCTCTAGTGCCAAAAATTAGATGGTGCTAAAATAATTTAAAAAGATTACTACTTTTCATCGTTACTATCCAACACATCCATACGATACATCAAATGTCGTCGGATTTTGTCGTAGGATTTCGGGTTCAAATCATGTTGTGATGAAACAATATCCTTTCTTTCAGGATCTTGCACAGATGATGGATTTGATCAAACTGTATAAGTACTTTGTTCCCAAAGTAAATATTTTGAGACCTACGAACAAATGGGAGAGAGATGAATGGTTGAAGGATTCTAATGGAGGATGAATTGATGCCCTCTTCTGCCTACCCAAAGGTCCTTTTATAATGAATATTATCCCTAACTTATCATTGATTTGTAGTCTTCTATTTTTCACCCATACTGCTTAAAGCAAACAGTTTTATGCTGATCTAGTATGTATCTTAATGTGACAAGTTCTGCCTTGAAGATGAATATGGAACCCTAGAAGGTAGTGTTGATTTGGAAATATTATTTTACAATGTTCCATCCCATCTTTAAGGAAATTTTGGTTATTAATTTATCGTATAACATTAACAGATTAATTTTCAACCCTAAGACAATGCTAACTTGAACAGAGTTGGGAGATTTCAAATAGGTACCACCAAAATAATGGAATAAATCAAACCAGCTGCTACAAGCATTCTTGGAGGCACATTTCCTAGTGGTAACCTACAAAAATCATATATATATATATATATATATATATATACATATATATATATAATCCATGGTGTTGAAGAGAGGACATTTATATCAGTATATAATATTTGCTGATTTATTCCTTTTATCTTGTCATGATGATGCTTGTTTTCCCATATTAATTTTCAACCCTAAGGAAATCCCATAGTAGAAAGAACCAAAAAAGTCTGTACAAATCAAAAGGCTCTTAAATTAACTGTATCATGCCTTCCTAAATGATTTGATGAATCCTTTCAAATTTTCTTCTAAATATAGTTAGACAAGGCTCAAAACACTTACCTAAAGAGATTGTTTCCTTTTCTCTTTATCATTAATTTCTATCATATGTGTTTCAAGTGATGCTAATGTTATTCATCATGTGCTATTCTCTTGTCAATTTCCTAATAGGGTGGCATTAAATGGCTTTCATTATACTTTGATCAATCTGACAAAGTCTTTTTCTCCAACCAACCATATTAAACTTGAATGGATTTTGGACCTTTCCTCTCTTTCCACTTGGAGAAAAAATAGCAAATGGTTTGGTTCAGCTCCAACTTCGACCCAAGTTCTTATCCTTTTGTGATCACTCATCAAGGAGGCATAGATTAACCTAATGTTGTAAACAAGAACACCATTGTCTTCTTTATCATTAGATTCTATGCTCTATGTTTCAAGTGACACTAATGCTTTTTGATCTTTTATTATTCTCTCATCATTTGTGTAAGATATTGTTTTCATTTTCACAAACTTGAGGTTTCAAACAAATTGTAATCTTATAGACTCTTTGAGAGGCATCAATTGGTTTGTGTTGATATTATTAAGCATATACAGAAGGCTTCAAGAAGAGAAGCTCAAATTTGTCCTTCTCTACTCCATCATCAAATAGGTTGAGGTTAGCTTATTCAACACCACATATAGGTTCACTATAATTGTCTGGGAATAAATGAAACCCTTTTAATATTCAATGGTCTCTACCAACATAACAGTCTATTATATGTGCTAGGAGATTTAGTCAAATCAAGAGAAATATTCTACAAACATATGAAGAACCATTTGATTTTGTAAACCAATGGGATGGAAAAAGGGAAAGGAAACATCAAAGATCACTCACACCAAGGAATAACTCTAAAGCTAACCAACTGTCTAAACCACAAAGGTCATCTTCTCGTGTTAAACATAAGAGAGGAAACAAAAATCAAACACTGTGAAATTTGACATAAAATGTTCAAATAACAAATGGAGGACATCAAAATACCTAGTACTTGCTTCAAGACCCAAAGCATAATCCATAAGATTCATGATTGTCCATTAATGGCCAAGTATTACCTAACCCAATTTCCAGTGAACTAAGCACCTCACGATCGAATCAGGATATTGGGCCAAGTTTATTGCACAATCCATATATCATTTGAGGTGCATACAAAATGTGTATGCCCAAGTATTGTTGTATCATGAATTTGAAGAATTGAAGTTACATAAATTGCATCAAAAAAATCTCAAAGGACGAGGAGAAGAACCCTAAATTAAGTGGTGGAAAAATAAAAATGGTCATTTTGTTGGATTAACATATTCAACAAAATTTAGGAGTACAACCATCAATCTGACGTACCTTCTTTCATAATAAAAGAATCAATCAGACCTACCTTTTTTTTCTCTATTGAAACAAGGTTGCCATTCTTTGTGACGGGGTTAAAGGTGGATGTTATTGTTGTTGACAATATCTTGAGATACATCAATGATCTAGCCTATCTGAGGTATATTGTTGAAATAATGACTTGATTAGGGTAGCCTCCAATTGCAAATCATCACCGTAGATGTAGGTTCATCATTATATGTAGCTCCAATTTTCCTAAATGTGCACAGTAGTTCATTTTTTATGCCTAGACTGTCTTCTCCATGGTTGCAACAAACATAGGACTAGTGTTATTTATGCCAAAATTGCACCCAAAATTAATTTTTTTGTGGTTTTGTGAGAATTAATTTGACACATTGACTTAGGGTAGAGAGTGGATGGATTTTCTAGACACACCTGAAATGCTTAATTATTGCCTTGCCCAAGATTAAAAGTGCTCAGGGTGAAGTTTTACTTCTTTCTTATGATTTTTATCGCTTCCTAGAATTATCATTAACATGCTGTTATCCATTTAAAAGTGTGCAAAATTATCTCTGAAAAGGTCCATGAAATTATGTATATTAGGCTTCAACTTAACGATTCAAATTAACGATGAAATCAACAAGTCCGGGAAAATATTCTAGTACATCTCCTTTATAGTAATGGACAAATAATGATGTTAGTTCTTGGAGATCCTGTGGAGTGTATGTTTTAACCTCTTCAGTGCTACTTTAGTAGTGCATAACCCAAAACTTTAAAGAAGATTTTAATGGTTTTCTCGGACATCTTGGGGTATCCTAATCAATTTCATAATCATATATGGGAGGAATGCATTCCTAAATTCCATGGGAAATAGGAATCTGCTAGGTTTCATGTTGAATTACATATTGAATCTCTTCCAAGGTTGAATGTGGACCTGAGGATATTAAGATGAATATGTTCAATATATATCTTAACTTGCAAAAACGTGACATAAGAAATTGATATATATGGATTCCTAGTAAGGGTGTATACTCAATGGTGAACGTTCTCAAGTTTTTATACAAGATATGGGATCCTATTCTTGATGAGGAATCTATTGAGGATCTAGTTTACCCTCCACAAAATCAAGACCTTGAAAAAATCAATGAATATTCCTTTGAGGAAGGTCTTATTTATGAAAGATCCCATTCTCCTATTATATTATCTCATCCCAAGAATATGAATTAGATGGTCCAGATTGTTGACATTCTGATGAGGAATATTTTGTAGGAAAACCCTTGTTTGATGATGAGATGGAAAGTGCATGCATGAAGAGTTGGATGTTATATTTGAAATCAATAATCATAGTTTTGGGGACCCCATATATGATTCATATAGTCAAGCATCTAATGAGGGACCTAAATATTTTGAACCTATAGAGCAACCAAGCATCCACTCTATAGGATCTCCAAGTACTGACATCATTATATCTCTACTCATTCAATTTCCTACAAAGTGTTGAAGCTTGATTAGTGCTCCTCTCTATTTATCATTTAGGTTCAACTTAATGGTGAAATCAACAAGTCCAGGAAAATATTCTAGTACAACTCTTGTACAGATCATATTACAAGAATGACTATCCACTATTATCCCAAAAGCCTTATAATTAAAGCAACTGCAACACCCTTCTACTGTTTAACCATATTATACTAGCTATCAACTATAACAACATCGTTAATAAGAATACCAACAACCCTTTTCCAGGCCTAAAACTTTAAAATATATATCCTCTCTTAAGGGTGGGGAGTTCCAATCAAAACCATATATATCCAATGTCTTTATTCATGGTTTGGCTTGATGGACTTCTTGTTATCTCGTCTCCTTCTCTGACCAAATTTCTTCCATCTCTCACCACCTCATCAAAAAAAATGTTATTTTAGAAATTAAAAATTAAGGACCTGATAAGACCAAACAAAACTTGTTGGTGTTCCCTCATGTTGGTAATTTGTGTGTTTCTCCTATCCAGTGGACAACCACCCTATTGTATATGCTAACCATTTGATTTGATGCATAGCTCGGATACATATAGACATGGATGTTCTAAATGGCATGAAGAAAAATCCAATCATACATAAACCGAGTTAGATCAAATTTGGAAACCGAGTGGTTAATCAAGTTCATTCCAACATTGATAAACCCTTTATAATCATATAGGGGTGGGGGATTCATCTCATTTAAGTTAGGTTTATAATTGTTGTAACAAAATATTAGCGCGCAATAAAGAGTGGGAACTATTTCTGAAGGTTAACCACTATTGTATTCGGGTCGAGTATTCACATAGAACTACTCCCTACTCCCTTGCAGCTCTAATGATGGGTGGGCTATGGTGAGCCAAGATATAATGTTGCCCCTAGCTCTCATATATCCTAATGTAATGTGGCAATATAGTGCATCTAAAATTTCAGTTTGGAATCGATGTGGTTGTAGATGTTTTCCCACAAATACATAGAAAACATCATAGCATGCCGAAAAAAACTAAAACCCTGAACCGGTTGCATGCCCATCCAATCTAGAATGTTGAACCGGTTGCATGCCCAAAAAACCCTATCCCAGCATGCCCAAAAAAATGAGGTGATGCTTACCCATTGAGCCATGAGATCCTAAATCAGAACTGTGGATTGAACCTGTGAGCTGTTGCGAAATGACAAAAAAGAGCTACTCCAAAATTCACAAAACTGTCTAAATTGCATAGAACTGTCTAGAACAAGTCATCCATATTTTATATTATATGTATTTTATGTTTACTATGTTTTTTTATTATATATTATTTTATCATCATCATCCATATATAGGTAGTGATATGAAGGTTAATTTCTACACATATTCACATATAGGTAGTGATATGGACTTTTCACCAACATTAAAAGTAAGTAAAACTTACTGTACTTCAAGGATACTTGTTTTGTAATCCACCAAAATTAAGAATAAGTAAAACTTAGTTTACTTCAAATATTCATTTTCGAAAAAAATTGCATAATACTGGAAAACCTTTCAATCCAAAAGTTATGAGAAGGAAATTGTCGAATATAGCCAGTAAAATGAAAGGAATTTTTTGTACCCATGAAATACTTCTTATATCTAATAGATTCCTCTACTTATAGAACTATGGGTCCCAAATATAAGTTCAATAGAAAGATCCAAACCTAAGAGGAAGAAAAACATCCTAACTTGAATAATGAACCTTAACATTAATGAGGGAAGAACCATCTAGATAACGACACATCCCTATCTTGGATAAATGAAAATAAAGTCTGACACCATGATGACGAAAATGATGATGATCTTGATGATGACAATGTTGGTGTTAATGATGATGATGATGATGATGATGATGATGATGATGATGATGATGATGATGATGATGATGACCATACCCTTATGAGGATGATGATGAATATGATTATGTGTGATGATGAGGGTCAAACATCATCGTCATCAAAGTATCAATGTGCTTGTCACATTGGAGCATTATGACCCATTTTTCACAAAAAGTATGTCCATTTAATGTCCAATAAAAAAATATTTCCTCAGTTTATCCATTTAATAAGCTAATATGGTTGTATATTTTAACATTCTTGATATTCATTTTTGAATTGTCTTATTCATGAAGTCTCATGATTGGATTTTTGTTCATGGCGAAGATCGATGCTACATCTAATTATCATGATGATGAAGACAATGGTGATCAACATGATGAAGTTGATGGTGATGATGATGATGATGATGACGATGATGATAACATCATCATCATCATGATCCTCATCCTCAATGATGATGATGATGATGTGGATGGTGATGGTGAATATTATGGATGGTGATGGGGAATATGGTAATCATCTTCATCATCACCATCCTCACCATCACCACCATATTCTTCATCATCTTCATCATCATGATGATGATAAAAATGGTGATGATGATGGTTATGATGATCATCATCATCATCATGATCCTCATCCTCCTCCTCATCATCATTTTCATTAGCATCATGTTGCAGATCACCATCACCATCATCATTGTGTTTATCACCGTCTCCATCATCATCGTCTTCATCATGTTGATCATCATCATATTCATCATCATTATCATCATCATCATCATCACAACAATCATCTCCATCAACACCATAAGTCGCCCCCGTAACTAACATAAAATATTTCAAAAATTTGTTTGTGTATTCTAATTTTTATCTTTCAGTAATTGTTTATAGAATAGAGTAGTATAGATTGATACTACTCTAGTTTAAGTATTCTATTCTGGCTTGATTACCTTAATAGTTGAATTCTTAGAAGTATGACCCGGTTTTTCATTTAGAAAAATATTCCGATCTTTTCTTTGTTAAAATATTTCCACGACACGAATATGATGACCATGACCATGAATACGATCACGATCAACATGATGATGATGATGATGAGGGTCATGGTGATGATTATTATGTTGAGGGTCATGGTGATGGTGATGATGACGATGGTGATGGTGATGGTGATGGTGATGGTGATGGTGACGGTGATGATGGTGATGTTGATGATGGTGGTCATAGTGGTAATGAGGATGATGTGGATGATGATGGTGGTCATGGTGGTGATGATGGTCATGGTGACCATGAAGGTGATGATGGTGATCATGATATTGATGGTGGTCACGGTGGTAAGGATGGTGATGTGGATGGTGATGAGGGTGGTGATGGTGAACATGATGGATGGTTATTGTACATGGTGATGGTGATGGTGAATATGGTAATCATATTCATCATCACCATCCTCATGATCATCACCATAATCTTCCTCATCATCACCCTCTTCACCATAATCATCATCATCATCATCGTGATGATGATGACAATGGCGATGATGATGGTGATGATGATGATCATCATAATATTAATAACCATCATCACCACCATATTCATCATGTTCGTCATCATCATCTTCATTATCATGATCCTCATCCTCATTATCCTCATCATTTTCATCAGTATCATGATGTAGATCACCATCATCATCATCAGCATCATCACCATCACCATCATCATTGTTTTCATCATCGTCTCCATCATCATTGTCTTCATCATGTTGATTATGATCATCTTTATCATCATGATCATGATCATGATCATCATCACCATGATCTCCATCAACACCATAAGTCGCCCCCGTAAGTGACATAAAATCTTTCAGAAATTTTTGCGTTCATTCTAATTTTTATCTTTCAGTAATTGTTTATAGAATAGAGTAGTATAGATTGATACTGCTCTAGTTTAAGTGTTATGTTCTGGTTTGATTACCTTAATAGTTGAATTCTTAGAATTTTGACCCGATTTTTCATTTTGAAAAATCTTTCGATCTTTTCTTTGTTAAAATATTTCCATGGCATGAACACGATGACCATGACCATGAATATGATGACGATCAACATGATGATGATGATGAGGGTCATGGTGATGATGACGATTTTGAGGGTCATGGTGATGGTGACGATGATGATGATTATGGTGATGGTTATGATGATCGTGATGGTGATGGTGACGGTGATGATGATGGTGACAGTGATGATGGTGGTGATGGTGGTCATGGTGGTGATGAGGGTGATGTGCATGATGATGGTGGTCATGGTGGTGATGAGGGTTATGTGTATGATGATGGTGGTCATGGTGGTGATGATGGTCATGGTGACCATGATGGTGATGATGGTGATCGTGATATTGATGGTGGTCACGGTGGTGATGATGGTGATGTGGATGGTGATGGTGAAGATCATGGATGGTGATGGTGCATGGTGATGGTTATGGTGAATATGGTAATCATCTTCATCCTCACCATCATCACCCTTTTAACCATAATCATCATAGTCATCATCGTGATGATGATGACAATGGCGATGATGATGGTGATGATGATGATGATAATGGAAAAGATGATGATAATCATCATCATATTCATAATCATCATCATCATCATCATCATCATAACCATCATCACCACCATCTTCATCATGTTGATCATCATCATCTTCATCATCGTGATCCTCATCCTCATTATCATCATCATTTTCATCAGCATCATGATGTATATCACCATCATCATCATCATCATTTTCATCATCGTCTTCATCATGTTGATCATAGTTGTCTTCATTATCATAATGATGATCATCACCATCATCTCCATCAACACCATAAGTCACCCTCGTAAGTGACATAGAATATTTCAGAATTTTTTTTGCACATTCTCATTTTTATCTTTCAGTAATTGTTTATAGAATAGAGTAGTATAGATTCATAATGCTCTATTTTAAGTGTTATGTTCTAGTTTGATTACCTTAATAGTTGAATTCTTAGAAGTTTGACCCTGTTTTTCATTTTGAAAAATCTTCTGACCTTTTCTTTGTCAAAATATTTCCAGGACATGAATACGATGACGATGACCATGAATACGATGACGATCAACATGATGATGATGATGATGGCAATGATGATGATGATGATGATGATGATAATGACAATGATGATGATGATGAGGGTCATGGTGATGATGATGATGTTGAGGGTCAAGGTGATGGTGATGATGATGATGATGATGGTTTTTGTTGATGTAATCGGAGAAACCACAGTATCGAAATGACCAAGTCGACGTTTCGAATCCATATCAGGATCCATCATCAGGACAAGTTGAATGTGGAGAGAGTGAGGACCCAAGTTAAATACTGGAATCGGTAGGTCGGCTGCGAGGAGTAGGGTTTGCTAATTCGACCAATATTTTTAATTTTGATTGGTTTCAAAGTGCACGGAACCTTTAACCCAACCCTAAATATTGGGAAAAAAGTTTATATTATTCAAATTTATAAATTTTTATTATTAAATTTTTACAAAAATGAATTAAGACAAATGAAAAGATATATGTTTAAGGGAAAAGAACCGATTTTAGATTATTAAAACCCTAAAGTTATTGAATTGATTTTTAAAACCCACCCAATGCCCCAAAATTTTTTTAAAACCCT
>LPNX010399301.1:274855-305616 GCA_001517045.1 Pseudotsuga menziesii | reverse complement strand
TATTTATAACAATAAATTTATAAATTCCAAGTTTTTAGGTTTAATATTAAAGCTTTTAAAAATGGTTTTATTGATAATAATTTTATTTATTTTTTAGGGTTTTGAGAAAAAAATNTCCAAGTTTTTAGGTTTAATATTAAAGCTTTTAAAAATGGTTTTATTGATAATAATTTTATTTTTTAGGGTTTTAAAATTTTTTTGGGGCATTGGGTGGGTTTTAAAAATCAATTCAATAACTTTAGGGTTTTAATAATCTAAAATCGGTTCTTTCCCCTTAAACATATATCTTTTCATTTGTCTTAATTCAGTTTTGTAAAAATTTAATAATAAAAATTTATAAATTTGAATAATATAAACTTTTTTCCCGATATTTAGGGTTGGGTTAAAGGTTCCGCGCACTTTGAAACCAATCAAAATTAAAAATATTGGTCGACTTAGCAAACCCTACTCCTCGCAGCCGACCTACCGGTTCCATTATTTAACTTGGGTCCTCACTCTCTCCACATTCGACTTGTCCTGATGATGGATCCTGATATGGATTCGAAACGTCGACTTGGTCATTTCGATACTGTGGTTTCTCCGATTACATCAACAAAAACCTATCACCATAGAAATTTGGCAACAGATGATGATGGTGTCGGTGATGATTATGGTGATGATTATGGTGATGGTGATGGTAATGGTGATGGTGATAGTGATGGTGACGGTGATGATGGTGATGGTGATGATGGTGGTCATGGTGGTGATGAGGGTGATGTGGATGATGATGGTGGTCATGGTGATGATGATGATGATGGTGATGGGGGTCATGGTGACCATGATGGTGATGATGGTGATCACGATACTAATGGTGGTCATGGTGGTGATGATGTTGAAGCGCATGGTAATGGTGAAGATGATGGATGGTGATGGTAGATGGTGATGGTGATTGTGAATATGGGAATCATCTTCATCATCACTGTCCTCACCATTGTCACCATAATCTTCATCATCATCACCCTCTTCACCATAATTGTCATGATGGTGATGTGGATGGTGATGTTCAAGAGCATGGATGGTGATGGTGATGGTGAAGATGGTATTCATTTTCATAATCACCATCCTCACCATCATCACCATAATCATCATCATCATCATGACCCTCTTCACCATAATCGTCGTCGTCATCATTGTATCCATCATCATCGTCTTCATCATGTTGATAATCATTGTCTTCATCATCACAATCATCATCATCATCATGATCACCATCATCTCCATCATCACCATCATCATCATATTCATTTTCAAATTTAAGGTTTAATTACAACAGAAAATTCAATTCCAATTACACTAGTATGGAGCACCATGACCCAATTTTCACTAATACCTCCCATGTAATATGTTCAACATCATTGTCTTCAAACATGTTTGGGAGGATACTAAGTGGATTTGGGTAATAGTCACCCCCGTAAGTGACATAAAATCTTGTAACATGAAATGTTATATGTGATTCTAGATTATGAGTAATGTAATATATTATTTTATTTAAACCAAGATCTTCACTATTTTTATTTTATATTTTATATTTTTTATGCATTCTCATTTTATTTTTTTAAATAAAGAAAATAAATCTTCAAAATTAGAAATATAATGTTAAGTCTTATTTAATGTAATTTATTTATTTTTTATTCCATTTTTATATAAAAGACTTGGAATGTAATTTAATTTTTTTTTTATTTCATTTTTATATAAAAAACTTGGAATTATATTTTTAATGAAATTTAATTTTAAATAGAATTTAATTTTTTTTTAATTTGATTTTTATAATTTAATTTTTATTTTTAAATGTTTTTTTATTTGATTTTATATGAAAATTTTCTTGATTTTTGGTTTAGTTCATCCTGACCCCAACCTAGTTCATCCTGACCACAGACAGAAAGATTAGCGCTGCTAGCTAGAAGGGTTGTTGCAACCATGGACAACCAGGAGGCAGAGCAGGAAAACAACCTGCTAACTGTTATATTTTTGCTATCCCCATCAATAGGTGCTACTGCAGAACCTTCATTTGGAAACCCTACATTTTTTCTGTCACCGGATTCTGTTGAGGGTTTCTTCAACTCAGGATCAGTTTTCTCACCGTCTGGAGTGACATAAACTAATTTTCTCCTCCATCTGGACCCAGATGTCTCAATACTTGACCAAACCATTATGAAATTGGGGGATTGTTTGAATGCTGGCTGGTCAGAAACGCCTCCTCCACAAACAACTATCGCAGTCAAATAAGCCATTGACATGGAGGGTTTTGTTAACTCGGTGGTAGCAATAGCTAGCATTGAAGAAGCTCTACTAGGCTTAGGCTCAGAATCTGGTCACAACCCATCTACATGAACCACACCAGAGGAGGAAGAAGAAAACAAATCCCTAGGAAAAAGAGGCAAAACAAGTTCCTGGTTCCAACCTGTAGAAACCTAGATATGGTCTACAGTGTCAATGTGGCCATTGAGGAAGCAGAATATATGACAGACCGGGTAATTATCGAGAAAATTCATGGCCAACACCCTACCCTTGAAGAGATGAAGGGATGGGTTCAAACAAATTCGGCATACCTCTTATCATCTGTGGCTGAGGTAGGCAAATTAACAAAGGGTTGGTATAGTTTCATCCTCCGCAACAAGAATGAAACAAGGCAAATATTGAACTGAAACTGGTTCTATGGGATGATACCCATTCTGTGTAAGAGATGGACACCCATCTTTGATGCCGACAGTGAACAAATGGATACAATGGTCATATGGGTATGATTACCAGGCATACTACTGGAATTATGGAACCCAACCTCACTGAAGGACCTTGGTAATGCCATAGGGACATACCTAGAAGCAAATTTATCATACCTACAAACCCATAGGAGGGATGGGGCACAAATTTTGGTTTCTATGGACATCTAAATGGAGCTAAAAAAGTGCCTCAACCTCATCAAAGGAAGTGTAACTTGGTAGCAACCATTGGACTATGAGGGTCTACCATTTAGATGTCATTGGTGCCACAAAGTGGGACATATGGAACAAAAATTCCCTGTTGCAGCATCTACAGTCACAGCACATAAAAGAAGGTACACTAAGGATACCGATCCACAGGACAAAGGGAAGAAAACTTCAACACTAGGCGCAATAAGCTCTAAGACTATTCCACCATAGCACCCCTCTGAAGAGTAGATAGAACTTCGTACTGAAGGAAGCATGCAACAATTCACGGGTATGTCCTCTGTTGTTTCTATAAAGGAACAGTTAAATAATTTGATTATAAATGATGTTGCACCTACACACAACTACACTTGTGTTACAGTTCATCCCCCTCCCACCTAGGAAAAACCCCTATCCCCTCCTGCTTTCCTGCCTTCTCCCCCCTCCCTCTCAAAAGAGAAACCTGTTTCCCCCATAGAGTCTTGTACTTCCCAACCACATATCAACCCATCCCATAATTATGACTCCATTCCCCCAATCAGATTTCAACTCCATTCAAGGGACATACCAGCTCGGGAAAACCCTTTATTCTTCTTTTGGGCAAACCCAATTTTCCCAAATTGGGGGAAAGGAATAGGCAGACCCTCTTTCCTATCTTTTCCCAACAAAAATCACTCCAAGATCAAGAAAATGGTAAGAAGAAAACTCTTTTTGGGGCACTTAGAGTAGTGCAAACCCATGAAGGGGATCCCAAATGAAATTCCTATCTCTCAACTGTAGGGTTCTGGTAAGTACCCAAAAAAAACATGCCCTAAAAAGAGTGATACATGTGTAGAAACTTGATATCATTCTACTACAAGAAACCCTAGGCACTGAAGAGGAGGTATCTAGGGTTTTGTCCTTTATTTCAAGCAATTTCACCTTTCCGGCCCAGAGTGCAAAAGGTCACTTGGGATGTTTAGAAATTGTATGGAACCCTACCATGTTGCGCTGTGAAAACTCATGCATAGCCTCCTTTGGAATGTGGCTGGAACTTTTCTAGGAAGAAGCAAACCTACACCTCAACCTTATAAACATCTATGGTCCTTATAATGGTTGAGTGGATTTGCAGGAGTCAGTACAAGCCTCTCAATTTCTAGAAAAGGAGAATGTGATTATCGGGGGGGGGACCTTAATTTCACCATTGTGACCCATGAGATCTAGGGTCCAAATGTAAGAGTGGACGCCCTGGCATCTTTCTTCCAAAAAATGTTACAAAGCCTTAAGTTGGTGGGCCTGGATCCTCAGAAGCTCAAGTCAAATTGGAAAAACAGAAGAACAGGGAAAGACTGAATTGCAAAAATACTATATAGATTTCTAGTGGGAGGAATTTAGTGGAGCATGATCTGCAGTTCAAGGAATGGGTAGACTTAGAAGGGGACTCGGATCATTAGCCCATATTCCTGGAAGTATCAAGAAACCCTCAAAAAACAACTTGTCCTTTTAAATTTGGTGCATCCTAGATTAAGCATGAGGAGGTACTTAAGCTCATAAAATCAAACTGCACCCCTTATGGAGCGGAAGCCGGATCAAATGCTGCAACACATTTTGTGCAAAATTTGGCTCGATTTAAGAATCTGCTGAAGGAATAGGAAAAAAAAAGACACAGGATGAACAAGCCCTATTAATTTTTTGAACACAAAGATGGGGAAGTTTGTGAGTTTTACCATAGACTTTTTGCGGAAGGCTTTCCTGTAAGGAAACTTGTTTGACTATTTTGGACACACATATCTATAGACCTCTCTTAAAATCTATTTTTTTCACATGGGGGCTTCACTTGTTGATCAATATCCTATCACATGAGTTCATATTGTGGGTTTTAAAATTATCAAAAATTGAACCAATATATTGCAGGTATTGGGGGGATGAGGGGTTTAAGGTCGGGGTGGGTAGGGTGGTTAATAAGGATTGAGGTATAAAAAGGGGTGGGTGTTGGTTGTGGAGCCTAATATTCTAGATCCAGAGATATTATTCAGTTGTGATTGTAACCTAGAAGTACTGTACACTTGTTCCCCCTGCCTTGGGGTTCGGGGGCAACGCTCCAGAGACACGGGGGTTCAGGGGCAGTGTCCCCTAGAAAATGGGGGTTAGGGGGCGGAGCCCCCAAATTTTTTTTTTTGGGATGTGTGCTGACCAATAGTATTGTAGACCCATGGTATTGGGTTAACCCTAGAATTTTCCCATTGTATTTCCCCTATAAAAGAAAGCATTGTAAATCGACTAGATATGGTATTGTATTGTATTAGAAGAGAGACTGTGAGAGCGTGAAGAGGAAGTGAAGTGGTTTTGCTGCAAGGTGTATCCCTTCATCTTTCTGGACTGTAATAAAAGGACTGGAAAATTTATTTGTGGATGTAGACCATCGTTTGGGTGAACCACATTATATCTGTGTCTCTCTGTAATGTTTTAATGTGTTTTGCATCTTTTTTATTGATTTAACTGTATATTTGTTATTGCTCTGCAGTCCTGTTTTCTAACAATTGGTATCAGAGACAAAAGGTCTATTTGGTTGGTAAAATCGCAGGAAAGAAGGGTTCCTGGTTCAAGTGGGAGCAATGGTGGAAGAGGGAAAGTTTAGGGTCGAGAAATTTAATGGCCAAAACTATCAGTTATGGAAGATGCAAATGGAGGACTATATGTACCAGAAGGATCTGTACCTGTCGTTGGGAAAAAAATTAAAATAGCCGATGGCTATATGAAGGATGAAGAATGGGAGTTTCTTGATAGAAAGGTACTAGGAACAATACGGCTGTGCCTGGCTTCGTTAGTGGCCTTCAATATTTCGAAAGAAAAAACAACAGAGGGTGTGATGAGCGCATTGAGTAAGCTCTACAAAAAGCCCTCGGCTTCTAACAAGGTATTTTTAATGAATCGTTTATTTAATATGAAGATGTCGGAAGGTGGATCTATAACTGACCATTTAAATGAGTTTAATACACTTACCAGTCAGTTAAGTTCTGTAAAAGTGAACTTTGATGATGATGTTAGGGCTCTTCTAATCTTGTGTTCATTGCCAGAAAGCTAGAATAGCTTGGTCATGGCTGTAAGTAACTCTGTCCCTAGTTCAAACACTCTTAAGTTTGATGATGTTGTTTGTGTTATTCTTAGCGAGGGAATATGAAGAAAAAACATAGGTGAGACATCAGGTAATGCATTGACCATGGAGAGAAGAGGAAGACAAAATGAGAGAGGAAGGAGCCCAGGAAATCGCGGCAAGTATAAAAAGGGAAGATCCAAGTCTAGGTTTGAGAAAATAGAGTCCTGGAACTGTGGTAAGAAAGGACACCTAAAGAAAGACTGCAGAGCACCAAAGAAGAAAGGTGAGAGGCAGCAAGAGACTACCTAGGAAGCTAATGTAGCAGGTGATGTGTCACAAGATGCTTTGATTCTTGCGTTAGATAATACTAGTGATTACTAGGTAGTAGATTTAGGGGCTTCATGTCATGGTACACCCCATAGGAAATTCTTTTATGATTATGTTCAAGGTTATTTTGGGCATGTGTTATTGGGGGATGATGAACCATGTAAAGTTGTTGGAAACGGTAAGGTACAGATTAAGCTAAATAATGGAAATGACTAGTTGCTAAAGGATGTAAGGCACATTCTTGCTATGAAAGGAAATCTGATCTCAATAGGGAAATTGGGAGATGGTGGTTGTTTGTTTACGTTTGGAGAAACGTGGTGGAAGGTCACTAAAGGATCAATGGTAATTGCAAAAGGAGATAGGATAGGTACGTTATATTTATGTCCTCATAATATTGATTATTCTATTTGTGTAGCTTCCATAGAAACATGTGCAGTGTTGTGGCATCATAGGCTTGGCCACATGAGTGAGAAGGGGATGTAAATTCTCCACTCAAGGAAACTGCTTCCAGATTTGAAGCAGGTAAGTTTGGAATTTTGTAAGAACTGTGTTTATGGAAAATAGAAGAGAGTTAGATTTCTCAAGGTTGGGAAACAAAACAAGACTGAAAAGTTAGAGCTTGTCCATACAGATGTATGGGGACCATCTCAGGTACAATATATTGGTGGCTCTCATTATTATGTTACTTTTATTGATGATGCAACTAGAAAAACTTGGGTTTATTGCATTAGAAAGAGATATGATGTGGTTGATACTTTTAAGAAGTGGAAAGCTTTGGTTGAGAATGAGACAGGAAAAAGGTTGAAATGTCTTAGATTTGATAATGGAGGTGAGTACTGCAGCAAGGAGTTTGAAAGTTATTGTTCACACAATGGGATTCACAGAGAGAAGACAATCCCTGGAATACCCCAAGAAAATGGTGTGTCAAAAAGGATGAACAGAACGATCATGGAGCGTGCAAGGTCTATGAGATTGCATGGAGGGTTTCCCTTATAGTTTTGGGTTGATGCTGTAAACACTACTATTTATTTAATAAACAGAGGGCCTTCAAGCGCTTTGGATGGTGGCATTCCAGAGGAGGCATGGACAGGTAAATAGGTAAAATACTCATTTCTAAGAACTTTTGGTTGTGAAGCATTTGTCCATATTGATAAAGATGACAGAAAAAATCTTGAAGCTAAATATAAGAAATGTATCTTTATTGGATACGGGGTTGATGATTTTGGTTATCGCTTATGGGATCTTAAAAATCACAAAATCATTAGGAGTAGAGATGTAGTATTCAATGAAAAGGTCATGTACAAAGATCAGTTGCAGGGAAAGAAAGAAGAAAAGGAAAACACAGAGTACACAGTGCTTGATGAAATCAAAGAAAATGAAGTTCCAAAAGCATTAAAAAATCAAGAGCAGCAGTAGGTACCTGAAACTACTGCAACTGTAAGAAATTCTACCAGGTTAAGTAGACCCCCTGAACGATTCTCTCCTTCACTGTATTATTTATTGATGACTAATTCTGGTGAACCAGAATGTTTTGAAGAAGCAATGCAGGTAGAAACTAGAAAGAAGCGGGAGGAAGGCATGGATGAGGAGATGGACTCATTGGTAAGAAACCAGACTTGGGATCTGGTTAAGTTGCCTGCAGAAAAAAGGGTATTGCAGAATAAATGGGTTTATAGGTTGAAGGAAGAAGATGGAGGAAAGAAGCAGTACAAGGCTAGACTTGTTGTAAAGGGCTTTGCACAAAAGAGAGGCATATACTTTGATGAAATATTTTCTCCTGTTGTTAAAATGACTTCAATTAGAACTATTTTAATTTTAGTGGTGGTAGAATATTTGCATCTTGAACAATTGGATGTAAAAACAACCTTTCTCCATGGGGATTTGGAGGAGGAGATTTATATGGAGTAGCCACAAGGGCATGAGGTCAAAGGGAAGGAGAATTTGGTTTGCAGGTTGAAGAAGAGCTTGTATGGCCTGAAGCAAGCTCCAAGGTAGTGGTATTTAAAATTTGATAAGTTTATGACAGAACAAGGTTATGATAGATGTCGTTCTGACCACTATGTTTATTTCAAGACACTAGATAATAGAAGATATATTATCTTGTTATTGTATGTGGAGGACATGCTTGTTGCAGGGTCTAATATGCAGGATATAAATGTGCTCAAAAGAAAACTAGCTAAATCATTTGTGATGAAGGATTTGGGTACTGCAAAGCAAATCCTTGGTATGAGAATAAAAAGAGATAGGAAAAATCACAAATTGACATTGTCTCAAGGTGAGTACATAGAAAAGGTGTTGCAGATGTTTAGAATGCAGAATGCAAAACCAATCAGCACACCTTTGGAAAGCCATTTCAAACTAAGCAAGCATATGTGTCCAGAGACACAGGAAGAGATAGATTACATGTCCAAGATTCCCTATTCATCAGTATTTGGGAGCTTGATGTATGCCATGGTGTGCACACGACTAGATATTGCACATGCAGTGGGAGTTGTGAGCAGGTATATGAATAATCCAGGTAAAGAGCATTGGAAAGAAGTACAGTGGATTCTCAGGTATTTGAGAGGTACCAGTTCTCATGCATTATGTTTTGGAGGTTCAGACACTGGTCTATAGGGATATGTTGATGCAAATATGGCTGGTGATAAAGATAGCAGGAGGAGCACCACAGGGTATGTGTTCACTGTAGGTGGAATAGCAGTAAGCTGGATTTCAAAACTGCAACAGGTTGTTGCACTTTCAACAACGGAAGCAGAGTATGTTACTGCTACAGAGGCTAGTGAGGAGATGATTTGGTTGCAGAGGTTCATGGAAGAATTGGGTAACAAACAGGAGAATAGTAGGCTATACAGTGAGAGCCAAAGTTCCATTCATCTTGAAAATAACTTAGCCTTTCATTCAAGGACTAAACATAGACAACTCAAGTACCACTTCATAAGACCTATTCTAGATGAAGAACTGTTAAAACTGGAAAAGATTCACACTATCCAGAATCCTACAGACATGTTGACAAAGGGAGTAAGCAGAGAGAAACCAAGTTCCTACTTGATTTCTGTTGGCCTTAAAACATGAAGGTGAAAAGAATAAATTTGCCAAGTCCAAGGTCCAGAACATAGTCCAGCAAGTGCAGTAGCAGTGGAGTTGCTGTGATTAGTCTCCAAGTGGGAGATTGTTGGTTGTGGAGCCTAATCTTCCAGATCTAGAGATATTATTCTGTTGTGATTGTAAGCTAGGAGTACTGTACACTGATTCCCCCTGCCTTGGGGTTTGGGGTAGTGCCCCGAAAAACGGGGTTTGGGGGCAGAGCCCCCGAAAAATTGTTTTTTTGGGATGTGTGTTGGCCAACAGTATTGCAGACCCATGGTATTGGATTAACCCTAGAATTTTCCCATTGTATTTACCCTATAAAAGAAAGCATTGTAAATCGACTGGATATGGTATTGTATTGTATTAGAAGAGAGATTGTGAGAGTGTGAAGAGGAAGTGCAGTGGTTTTGCTGCAGGGTGTATCCCTTCATCTTTCTGGACTGCAATAAAAGGACTAGCAAATTTATTTGTGGACATAGCCCATCGTTTGGGTGAACCATGTTATATATGTGTTTCTCTGTAATGTTTTAATGTGTTTTGCATCTTGTTTATTGATTTAACTGTATATCTGTTATTGCTCTGCGGTCCTATTTTCTAACAGTGGGGAGAATATTTTAAGTATTGGGAGGGGGTTTCAACAAAAAGAGTTTGGGTCAATATATCTGGAAATTAAGGGTATTCTTTAATATCCCACGATCGCACATGCTATGTGAGAGGTTCACTAGGTGAAGTCCCCGTGTTTTTTCAGCTCTATTCTCCGCTCAGCAAAAGGAGCATAGGCTACAGGCCTAGCTCATTTTTGGAACTTTCAAAAGGCTCAGGGGTAACATAAATAGCAACATTAGAGCACTTATATCTGGCTCTTTTTTGCCATAATCTCTTGGCATAGAGATGATTAGATGGTAAACTGTTTCCTTGTGGAATAGTGGCTGTTACAGCATGCTAGTTGTATAAGCAATGGTATGCATCTGCATACAATTTTGTATAGACTTGTCTGGATTTAAAAAAAAAAATCATCTTTTTTTACTATGGAGAAATAAAAGACTTGGAACAAAAATCAATCAAAATAAAAGGAACGAATAAAACTGAAATGCTCAAATTAGAAATATTTTTTTTTTCAATCATTGTAATAAAATTGAAATGTCAATTTTAAGCTAGCATCTAGAAAATGTTTTTTTGTTTATTTATTTATTTTCATATAATTGAATATATAATCCTTATTTATTTTATTGTTATCAATTGGATTAAAGGGACTCAGTAGTGCAGAATTCTATGACATGGCGGGCTTACTATTGGCAATGGGTCAACGGCAGATCAGAGAACATCGTGGGGAGCTCATTCATGAATATTATCATCGTCCCTTGAAGGAATGATCGGGGAAGCTCATATTACAGTTTTTTGCTCTGTTTTTTCTAAACTGTTTATTATATAACAAGTTATATAAGCACTCTATACTGCTTGAGTGGGCTATGACAGTAGTTACCTATTTTTGATATTTATTTTTAGACATATTTCAATATGTAGCTAGAAGTTGATATATCATTTTTTTTGATATATATGGGTAGCAGGGACTGTATTTGTCCCTTATTTTGTACTCTTTGTATGGACCTTTATGGTACTTTCTGAATACACAAGTAGTGTATCTACAAAATGTAATTTTGTTCTGAAAGATGTAATGAAATTATGATTTTTTTCCCAAGGAAAAAACAAATAAGAATATATTGAATTTAGAAGTATAAGCAATATTTGTTTAATTTATATTTCTACATTTTATATAAAAAATAGAAATATGTTAATGGAAATAACCTTGATTTAAATAATAAAACAAATAATTAAAATTATTGCCAAATTCTATTGTATAGTTGAGCTTCTATAAAATGGATTTTATCAAGAGTAGATGAAACAAATATGGACAATCTGCCACAATTGTTAACATTAAATAATTCCACTATTTTTACTCATCAAAATTGCTTTTGAATAATTCCACTAGTTTTACTCATAAAAAATACATTCAACAAATATGAACGCTTTGTCCTACATTTGTTCAATGAGAATAATTTGATCGGTTTTTATTATGTCCCAAATAGTGAAAAAAACATAACATACCAAAGAGTATACATAATGTGCAACAAATGTAAACTTACAGTACAACTTCAAGATAGATAATTCAAATAAGTTATGCAATAACTACTTGAAGAATAAAACATTCAAATACTCCAATACATTCCTATATCCAAATCACATGTTTTCATCAAGAGTAATTATAGGACATATAATTATGTATTCATTGTTTCCCTTGAGAGTAATTATATGACTTGTATGAATATGTGTTCATTCATTACACATGTAGGCCCTTTATTAGGTCCAACAATGTTACATAAACATTTTATTGCATAAATGTTCCTGTTGGGGTGATATAATATATATTAACTCTATGTGTTCCCCTCTTGGTTCATAACAAAGTACTTTTCCTTCGAAGCTTTTACCTCGATGTATTTGGACCAATAAGACAATCGACGAAACATATGTAGATCACCTGATAAAACATGGATAACCAAAACACTATGTATATAAGGCCATCGATCACATCAAAATGCCATTTCTTTCCTCTTAAATATGAACATGTATCTCAACGCTGTCTGTAACAAGTTCCATTAGAGGAGTCAAATAGAAATAGTGAAAATTAAACACTAAAATTACAGAAATAATTGTTTTTAATGTATTCTTCCTTACCATTCATTGAGATCCTCTATGTTTCGAGAATATTTTACTATTATCTACTAAACAAGACCAACCATGTGAAGGTGGAAGCTTTTATGGCCCCTCCCCCCCCTCACATCACTCTCAATTCCCAAACCCAATGCATGCACTTGCAAATAACAAGTTAATGCAAATTATTTCACTCAATAAGTGAAAGAAGCTTTCATTAAATCATTCTTTAAATCATTCATTAAACCATTCAATCATTCAACATTCAAAGAATATGTTAGTGATGATTATGATGATGATAGTGATAGTGACGATGATGATGAACATGATGGTGCTTATGATGATGTTAGTAACTCTTTTTAAAAAAAATAAGATAAAAGAATAGGTATAATTAAATATTTACCTTTCAATATATTTCATCATCTTCCTCACCCACATCATCGTTTTCTTCATCCAAGTCATCATCCATATCATCAGATACAGAGTCAACATTGTAAGCTTTGACCATATCATCATCGTAATCTAATTCAGTTATGCTCATTGTGTCATCGTCGGTATAATATTCATGGGCATTATCTGCTGCATCATTTGATTCAACTAATTCTTGGACATCTTCTGTTGGATCATCATCATCATCTAATTCATGTTTATCATGCTCTTCATCATCGTCTTCTTCTTCCAGAGAACCCTCTTCATTACCATCATCTAGGTTATACTTTACCGGCCTTCCCCTTGGATCTTGTCTGACAACAAATGACTAGCCCGCTTTACCTAGAACCTTTGAGTAAAATACCTATTCACAGTGGCCTGGAAGAACATAGGGATTTGTTCTTGGCTCAAAAAACCTTGTATTTAGCATGATAAATCCCTTATCGTGCTCAACAATTGTTCTATCGAGATCACGTTGATTCAATCGTAACCTGTACCATTTGAAAATGAATAGAACCACCTTGAATGATTTAAAGTCACACTGTAGAATATCTTCCAAATTCCCATAGTATCGATTTTATGAGAGTTCTGAATGTATGCCACTTCTAGATGAAACATTGGTGACCTCAAAGACTGTAGATATCCCACAATATGATGTTTTCTTTGTTTCATCCAATTTTTTGATGTGATATCTACAACCATGGCAGACCATAGCCTTATGGTGTTTTACTTGCAACAAGCAATACACAAAAATATTACACAACAATTCAATAGTTATGCAATAATACATGGAAAAGAACATGTACGTTAAAATGTAATTTGCAACATAAAATATTTAGAGTGATTTATTAATATGATTTCCATTTTATCTTTTAAACCATTTGCTAAATCGATTTTCCTTTCTATAAGATTTATATCTCCATTGCTTCTTTTACCAATGAATCCACACCTTCCCATGATATTCCATGACCCGATTGTTTGCATTGTTCAATCCATACCTTCATCCAGTCAAGATTTTTTGTGATGTATAAATGAATTGCATCCCATTCTCTACCAATTGCTTGATGACAATAATCATTAAAATGAAAGACATGTGTAAATTTCCTGAACAAAGTATTATATTCTCTTAATTGATGCAATAACTATAAAATGAAATTAGAATATGAACGATCTTATAAACATCCACTAGCTAATAATTACCTTTCACCTTCCTCCATCTGCGTTTCCCCTTCAGTTGCTCCCCTTCAAATTTGTGATTGGAGTCCGGATCACAAATGTGACGTAAATTGAGCTTTGATGCTAACAAAGGAAGATATTCACTGACATACAACATGTTTTGGTATACCATATATCTTTCCAACATAGAACCCTCAAGATGTGCTTGTTTGCTCACCAAACCCTTCATAAATTTCAAGTGCCTCTCAACCATCGACATGGACCTTGAGTGCACAAGTACGCGCATCTCAATCTCCTCAACTTGGTGTATGAGGTAGTGTTCCTATGCATTAAAAAATGTGGAAGGTAGATGCTTCTGCATTTCACACATGAGACGAGGAATTTCTCTCCTCCAATACTTTATATCATCTTTATAGATTTCTTTAGATGTCAACAATATACAAGTGACAAAAACTAATAACGATATTCAACAAAAAAAACATTTAATTACATATCATGAAATAGTGCACAAAAAAACAAATATAAATTGTACAGATATTTAAATAAACACTAAGAAGAAGCAAATAATCGCTAGTTACCTCATTTATTTACCAAGATTATATATAACTTGTTTTAAATTGTTGTCAAAGTTTTCTGGGAGAGAGAGAGGTAGAACATATTGTATCAATATACAACCCACGCCATTTATTAAACAAAGAGTATACACTCAAGAAAAAAATTATGCAAAAAAATGAAACAAAATTTTTTATATGGACATAACAATAATACTCACCTTGATGAAGATGTGCCAATTAGGTGTTTTAACCCCTGCAAAATCACCCTTTTTGTTATTATATTCTTCAAGTTTGCACAAAATCCAGTGGGAAATTTAATTTTTCACATTACTTCTTTGACAACGTTGCTTTGTTGCTCCGTAAACATCCATGGAATTGAGTTTATATTAACTTGGTCTCCATTGCTATGAAATTGGATGAAGTCTTTCATTTCATGGTTGCTTTCTTGACTGTCTTTGCAAGATTTCACAACTTTATCTTTCTCCCTCCTTAGCTCCAATAGTCGCCATAATGTTTGAGTCACATTCTTTCCAATATGCATTGTATCAAACAAATGAGAAATTTGTAGGTGCTCATAGTAGGGAAACCTATTGAATTGTATAGGATAACTTTTCATTCCTCGTGGAAGCCCATTAATTCCTTCATGATCAAGATGGACATCATGAATATTAGTTTATAAATAAGTTACATCATAAATAAAATATGGCCACTACAGTAAACAAATCACAATAAAAATTAAAATACATAACAATTCATATACGATGATCCATACATACCATGATGATGATTTCTATTGTATTTCATCTTCCAAAGGTGAGGTGTCATTCTCTGTGGTTCTAATGCAGTCTCCTGCTTCCCATTGAAAATATTTTTTTCGGTTGTTCTATACCTATGATTCTTAGAGAGGAAATTCATTTACTCATCAAATACCTCCTTTATTAAGCTTTTTGAGTGATGATATTTGATCTTAGGTCAACAAACTAGACATGCAAATTTACCCTTTGTCTGAAAACCTACAATATATAGAGATGTAATATCTATGTCAATTATAATTATATATAAACTATATTAACTACTTCATATACTTAAATGCAATTAAAGAGGAGCTAAAAAATACAAACCAGAAAATTGGGTTAACCCACGGGCATCGTGTACTGTCCATACAACCATTGCATGGAATTGAAATTCCCTTAGTCGTATTGGTCTAGATACATCATACATAGTGATTCCATTCCATAACTTCAGTAGCTCATCTATAAGAGGCTCGATATATACATTCATATCTTTGACTTGGAACTTACCTGATTGATTTGAAGTACATATAAAATATATAATTATGAGAGCCATTAAGATATATAAACCATGCACAATATTAATTAAAATACAGAAATATATAAATAAAATTAAGAAACCTAATATGACAAATGAGATGCCACAAATACATTAATAATAAAATAGTTGTAGACACAAAATACCTAGAATGATCATTGAAAACATTATGTGCTCCCTATTTATTGATAACCATGGAGGAATGTTGTTGTTGATAAAAAAAAATAGGCCACAAAGTGTAAATGGATTTCATCTCTGAAAATGGATTAACACTGTCTGTTGCCGAAGAAATCCTAAGATTACGTGCTTCTTATTTAAAGTGAGGCCATTTTTCCTCCATATCTATAAAATAAGAACCATTTGCAGGCATTTGAATAACATCATATTGACTTATGTTCCTTGCATGGTAATCCTTAAATTGCGCTATGTTCTTGCACCTGAACATTCGTTGCAAACGTGGAATGATGGGAATATAACGAAGAACCTTCTGAGGCACATTTTTTGTTACTTGATCAGTTCAATATCTACTTATATGAAATTCAGGACATTCTCTTGAAAATTCATGCAGATTATAATATATAACATGGTCATCAGGGCATGCATGAATTGCTTCATAATGCATTCCAATCTCTTTCATGATGGTAGATAAATCTTGATATGTGTGAGGTAAGATATTTGATGATGGTAACAAAAATTCATCTATCAAGATACAAAAAAAATAGTTAATGTAATAAATAAATAATATTAATGAAATACACTTCATTCATACAATTATCAATAATGAGTTAACAATAAAATTATTAGAGGAATACAGATAAACTTTATGATGATCCTATATATGTGATTGAATATTTTACATACCTTAGCATCCGTGTGATTGATATGTTTGAAAGACCATTCATAACCTTCAAGTTCATTATCAACAATACAACAGAGAGAAGATTTGTTTTGGAGCCTTCATAAAGGGTTTCATGTGCCTTATCAAGAAGAGGTATATTGTGAACATCATCAAAGTCATCATGATTTTCATTATCATCGTCATCGTCATCATCATCATCCATTCTAACATTAAATGAATAATGGATCAATTTATTTTTACCATCATATTCAACTAAGTTATCAGTATGATCATATTTTTCAATATGATCATTCACTTGTTCTCCATGATCTTGATTGGACACTTCCTCTGGACGATAGTCCATCAAGTTTCTTTCCTTTATAAATACATGGAAACATCAATAGATATACATTAATATAGGAAATATTAAAAAACTACTTACATTTACCAAAGCAAAGAATATAAAAAAATTTATAATGCTAAGCCTACAAATGGATGATATTCATTCCCCCCCTTAGCGTTTCCATGTTCCCTGCAATGTTTTGCGGCCGTTGAGATCAATATTATTCTCCTCTTAAATCCCCTGCATTGAGTACATGGACAATAACATTTTCCATCACCCCTTCATTTTGCTGCACCCCATAGTCTAGCAAGCAATTGTCAATTGTTTTCGTTTGGATCAAGAATATTTCTATTTGACATTTTTTCACAAACTTCGTGAATGAATACTATCGAAAATATTAAAAAATCAAGTTCCATGCATCAAAATTTTCTCAAATGAAGGTTTGTCGAAGAAATAAAAGTTGTCCCGCAAAATGTTTGTCAAAGAAAAAAAAAATTCTCAGAACAATTCATTGAAGAATAAAACAATTAATGAAACCTTCTGTCGCTTCATGGATGTTTATAAACTCACCCTCATCGAATATACGATGGCATAAACATAGTGACCATTATAAAAATACGACACATGCGTGTCAGTTTTTCAACAGCTTAAGCGGTGCAAATATCCGACACATGATGGTCAGATATTCAACACCAATACCATTGCATAACCGGTGTCAATGGGCTATTGAAAAACAGACGTTGTATTAGTCGTATATTTGATGACTCGAAAATATTTCGGAAGGTACAATACTTTTTGTCATTGCAATCCGACATATCCGTATCTGACGTTGAATTTTGTCAGATTTTTGGTTCAAATCCTATTGTGTATGTTGGCACTACAACAAAAACTGGATTTAGGGTCGAATAGCGCCAGATTTCAGTGTGATTTTTTCTCAATTGTGGTGAACAATCTGGCGCTAAACCTGGTGCTATTGTACATTTTCGTAAAATGATATCTATTGCATATTTCTTTCCGTCCTTTTTAACATCCATTTTTGCATCTATTTTTGCACCCAATTTTTCGCATCTTTTGTTACGCCTTTATTTCCACCCAATTTTGCAACTTCTATTGCATCTTTTTTTGCGTCCTTTGTTACATCCTTGTTTTCACCCAGTTTCATGCTCAGTTTTGCATCCAGTTTTGTGTCTTATTTTTCTCCTAGTATTTCATCGAGTCTTGCACCCAATTTTGCACCATGTTTTGCATAAAATTATGTGTCCAATTCTGCATCTAACGTTGCATCTAGGATTTCATCCAATTTTCGACCCAATGTTGCGTCTAGCTTTGCATCCAATTTTACTTATAATGTTGCATCCCCATTTGCATCTAATTTTGTATCTTGTTTTACGTCTTTTTTTGTATCCATATTTGTGCCTAATGTTTCATCTCATTTTATGTCATATTTTGCATCTAGGTTTGAACCTAGTGTTGCATCCCGATTGATGTCTTTTTTTGCATCTATGTTTGAGCCCAATCTTACATCCAATGTTGCGCCTAGTGTTGTGCCTAGTTTTGCAGCCATGTTTGTATCTAATATTGCATCTAGTTTTGTACCCAATGTTGCATCCCATATTGCATTCAATATTACATCTAGTTTTACATCCAATGTTTTGTCCCATCTTGCATCCAATATTGTGTCTCATTTTAAGTTTTTGTTTGCGCCAAGTGTTCCTTCCATTTTTGCACCTGGTGTTACACCTAGTTTTATGTCCATCAATACACCATATTTTGTGCTCAATTTAATGTCCAATTTAATGTCTAGTTAGGAGTCCACTTTTGCATTTGCTGTTGCGTTTAGTTTTGGACCTAGTATTGCATCTAGTTTTGAGTCATTAATTGTGTCTAGTTTTGAGTCTCTTTTTGCATCCAATTTTGCATTGTGTGACATCCATTTTTGTGTCCATATTTGCATCTTACTTTTGCATCCAAATTTGTGTTTGTTGTGACGTCCACTTTTACATCTTGTTTTGCATTTAGTGTTGCATCTAATATTGCATCCCTCTTGAACTACTACATTTTTTACCTTTAGAAATACATTCCAATATCATTAGAGCATGAAGGAATTGAACCACCAACCTCCTGCTTGTAAAACAGCCGCTCTTCCATTGAGCTGGCACCCTTTAAGAATCAAGAAGAGGAGCAATATTAACACATAGATTTTATCATTTGTAATTCTAGTAAAAGTCAATAATATCCAAAGAGATTCAAGCTTAAAATCCAATTTTATTTTTCAAACACACTAATAAGCACAAAAATATACCGTCCTTAGGAAACAAAATATCATAAACAATTACGCAATCTATTAAAGTGGTCCGCAAAAGAGTCTTAGAGAACAACATAATGCATTGATGCATACTTAATAACCTAAAATTGATATGGACAAAGAATAATGGATGTGTTTAAGAAATAGTTATAGAATCCAATTGAGGATGTGTGTGTTGCTACAAAAATTTTGTTATTCATTGATGAGGTAATTTTGTTCAGCAATGGGATGGTAAGAGAAGAACTCATGAATGGTTAATAAAAGAAGATGCCTACAAAATAGATAGTGCTGAAAACTAAAGATTAACTTAGGGAATATTTCTTAAATCTTCCAAGAAGTACATATAACTCCATTATACCTACCATCTACAAAACCTGTACCTACTAGAACTTCAAAATCAACCACTATCTATAGAATAGAGACAACACATTCACATCCCAGCTAGAATAGACCATACTGTAGTCACGGCCTATTAGGGGAGGGTATGCACATTCAAAAATAAGGTTTATCAACCCCAGAGGAATGAATCCTAAGTGAACAGTCCAAGAGCAGCCCAAAGAAATGAACACGATCTACTTTATCAGCAACAAAATGGAATTATCATGCATTCTTCATGTGCTAATAAATGGAATTCAATTCAAAGGAAATTGTGAAATTATTAGTGAGTCCAATATGACTACAACAATAATCCAGTTCAAATGATGGAGAAAAACCATTTCTTAGCTAGATGCAAGGACCTTGATGGACTTGGATTAATGTTGGTGGTAGAAATTCAAATGAAGAGTAAGCCAAAGAAGTTGAATGGAACAATGGCCAATAGGTGGGGAGGAAGAGGTTCAGTAAGAAACCACCAACAATCATCATAATAGATGAAGCAAAAACCTAAAAGAAGTGAAAAACCATCAAGTTGAGATTTAATATAAGAATTTGAAGTTCTTATTAGGAATGTGGGTCTTCCTAAGTTTCGATATGTCTCATTAGAATGCTAGTAAAAGAGACTTTCAGAAAATAACAAATTCTAATCTCTAGTGTTGTTAATTTTTCCCTTCAAGGTAACTGTAGGGAAATGTATCAGAGAGTTTGAGTTAAATTTTAATGTCCTTGTTTCAAGTTGTGTGGTGAGCAAAAGAAACTGTAGTAATTATCTGTAAAATCACTTAAGTGTGAAAAGAAAAAATAATAATGCCTAGTGAAGTGGTAGAAAAAATAACACTATTTGGTTATTCATATATTCATGTTGCGTCAAATGGTAGATATAGGAAACATGCTCTAGGGGAGCCTACCACACACATGAACATATAAATGCATTTGTTATGGCCTATAGTTCACAATTGGCCTACATTTTGATTGAAATAAACCCTCAAGTCTAGGCATTGCTAGGAGACGGAACATTCCAGGATTGGCATTTTATTAGAGTTCTTGGCTCTCAGTTTAGCCAAATCTATCTGTGGTATGCTTGTGTACCATAAATGTACCTTATTATTGTAGTGTGTATGTATCATTGTTTGAATACATTGTAGTGAGGATTATATTTTATATTTTTTTAACATATAATATTCCTACTTTTCCTTTTCTAGCCTCTCATTGACCTCTTTATATTTATCAACCAAATCCCTAAGCTTTATTTTTTGCTCTAAAAACCGTTCTTTTTCTCATTGCACAATAAGCACTCCAGGCTAGACTTTAGGGGGTAGGCTGGACTATAGACTAGATAGGGGAAAATTCAAAACAGTGCTCCTTCTCGAGCTGGTATAACTCCTGAAACAACCGCAGTGGCAAGTACTTCGTGCATATGATGTCATTCCAACAGCTTTGAAACACTACACTCTATAAAGATCTCCTCAGCCTTGTTACTCTCAATCACCAAACTCTTAAAATATAAATAATACAATTTCAATATTTTACTCTTCAACGAGACATTGCTCTGAAGGAGATTGGTGCATTCTACAATGCACTCCATGAGATTCTGATTCAAAATTATATGCAAGTTCCATACATATAATAACAATTACTAACTGGCTTTAATCCTCAATGAAATCTTATAAACTCAAAATATTTTTGGGGAATTTAATCCTCAAGTGCAACAATTACTAACTGGACTTAATCCTCAATGCAATCTTATAAAATGAGACGTTTCCACCCCTACAGGGTCTGCTGCCTATTTACTAGCCAAACCTTGATAGACATTTTGTAATACCATGTTCTAGACAATATAGCTTCTTGATTTATATACTAAAAATAGACATTCCATTGCCTTGAACAACACATTATACATCATAATCTTTAAGCATACAACAAGGTCAAATATAAAATTCATGTTTAATTCTCCAAACAAGAGTTCTTAATTTGAAAAAACAACTAACAATATTTAATATCCCTCCTCCCAAGCTAATGTAATTTGTTGCCACATTCTAAGTTAGTTTCAAGCATTTCTTATGCTCTTCAACCAAATAGGATATGGAAGTATGATATTATTGGTGATCATTCATTAGTCCCGAAGTATAATTTGAAATTTTGTAGGAGTTCTCAACTCAGCATTGATAACACTCTACTGCTGTGTTTTAATTTGGAGTTTGTTCGAGTATCATATCATAGCTTGAAAAAAAGGTTTTTCCATGAAAAAAACTTCATACAACATGTTTATAAACTATAACAAGGAAACAACATTGACAAAGAATTAAATGGTTAATAAACAAACATCCAAACTTCTGATATATATTAAAGAGAGTGCATTTTACATGCCTATAGCAGCCTATTGACAGATCTGGAGATGGACATTATAACACCCAAGTAATATGGCCATGAAATGTGATAACACTTTAGAAAGACTTATAATGATTGAGATCAGAAATATGTTGTAGATAATCATTGAGAAAAATGTCTATCAAGGTTTAGAGGGAGGCAGGGCAGCTTCATGACTCGGTAGGTTACTTCTCAAAAGATATTTATCAACAAGCAAGAAGCTCATTTAATAACACTCTGCTGCTTGTGAGGATTGGTTATTAATTATTAATGTATTTCTACTCTAATAAACAAGATGATCAATTTAGTTTTGGAATGAATTTCTTTAATCTATGTTTGTTTTTCATATTTAAAAAACTTTGCAGGTATATTTGGGAAAGCAGTATGTGCACAGGTATTCTTTTATTTCATTGTGCTTTTTCCTTTTTGTTATAATATTGTCCAGCCTCAGCACTGAGATCTGTGATTTATGTTTAGGACCTTACTTTAGAGAATTTTGCAAGTATATATGATCTTGCTGAGTCATATCATGCAACTTCTTTGGGTCATATGTGTGTTCTATACTTTCTGGAACACCATGAACAGATGTCTTACATGTTTGGGTAAGGAAAAATTCTACATAACTGAACAGTTATAGTGACAGCCAGGCACTTTTCAGGATCTATCTAAATTTTAATAATCAATTTTCTGTGCAGCAACCCTTCCCTTGTAGAACACTTACTACCAGAGATACGTGATTATTAATTTAGAATATTAAGGCCGCAACCTTATATGCCATCATTGTAAAGGAAGTCATGATCGTTTTGATTGGCTTCTGTGCATGGTCTCTCATCTTCCCAGAGAACTAGTGCAGAGAGAGGTATTTTGAAGGTGGTTCTTAGCATTTCCAAGATTACTGCTAGTTATGTAGGATGCACTGATTTGTCAAGTCAAATTAAAGTGAAAGGATTGATAGACTTCAATTGACTAATACATTTTCATATCTTTTCAAAATGATCTAGGATTTTGAAGTTAGAGATAAGCCATCAATTGATATTTGATGGTTTCTCAATTTAGTTGTGTATCTCATCTAACACTTGCAATTTTTTTTCTTCTGTTAACAGATGCTTTTGACATTTTTACTTTGTTGTATTTCAGCAATGGAATATCAGTCTATTCATCAGGTTAAATTCCAGGTGCAAGACCTAGGTGATTATGACATAAGAGTATGGACTTAGCCAAATGAAAAATAGTTGTAATTACTGATTCAGATTTTTAAGGGCCATCATATTGGTAAAAATAGGCCGATTGTGGGCCTAACAAATTCGAGCCAATTGTAATCCTCTTGGAGCTAGCTAAGAAGCTACCTTATAGTGCACCTTAGGTCCATGTAAATAAGTGCCTTAGTAGGTCCTCCATGTAAATAAGCCAAAATTGTTGTTGTTGTGTCCATGCAATTCCAAAATAAATGAGATAGAGAAACTATAGTTCAAATTAGTGCAAGTAGTTCAACCTAGCCCTGAAAGATAAATTATTTGGCACTTTCAAGTTGTAGTTTTCCAATGAGTCAAACAAACAAAACCAAGTAAATGGGTGTTATGTGAGGATCTCCAATTCCCTATAAATAATTACATTCTTCAAGGCCAGACTCAACCAACATCAACCAACTCCACGAAATGAGATTATATAGGAATGGGATTCTATTAATGGGCTGAGGAATGGTTCTGGTCCAATGTGGAAGCGATAAAATGCCTCAATGAGACCAAAAGAGAAAGGCAATGGCCAAATATTTCCTGGGTGTAGAGATTTTGGTTTACCTGTAAGGCCCATGCCCTAGAGATTACAGAAACCTCCTGCCATTCTATCGGTTTAATACCCTACAAGTACATATATCGCTTGGGTAACAGATCCAGGTTGATCCAGTTGATCCAAATTAGTACCACTACCAACAGTAGCATAGACAGTAGATGCAGTACCAGGGTAAGTAGCCATCGTAGAAGCATCACCTATATAAGCATATGTATAAGCACCCCCATGTTAGAGAATGAGATAGATATGAAGATTCTTATGAGAAATATAGAGACCCAGTAACATATCCAAACGCAAGGGTCAAATATGAAAAATAAAGGAAGCCCAAATGTCAACTTCCTAAATATGTGGAACCAACATATAATGTGTGATGGACTATAAATGAATAACAATTGCAAAAATTATCATTATAATCTATCATCACTTGACTACTCCAAAAAAATTTGTGACTAAGATCTTCATCACCATTGCGGCTGTGGTTGACTAGGGAAAAACTTCGATGGCTGGTTATCTTTCTCTTCTTCACCAACATGGCATCTCTTTGATTGCTTGGGTCTCTTCCTTCACGGCATACAATAGTCATGGTGGAGGGTAGTCTCAGTGGTAAGGAGCAGTAGCAGGAAAGCTTCTATAGCTCTCAGTGAAGGCTTGGTAGAGAAGCAGCAGCTCTTGGTGGTGAGCTCACGGTGGGAGCATAGCTCATAGTGGGAGCTATAGCAGCTCACGGTGGTGGGTCCCGAGCTCACTGTGAGGAGATCGAGGTAGCAGCAATAGGATTCTAAGGTAGAAGAATCCCACAAAGGCAGTAGTAGGCTACCAGCAGCCTTCACTGAGGTGGCAATAGGTACAGAAAGTTATGGTCATAGCAGCAGGGCAAGTACAATCTACAGTCCATGTGGCAATAACAACACCAGTAGTAAAAGCCTACTAGGGTTCACTCAGTTTGGAATTTTTTTTTTATACATTCATCTCAAACTTCTGTGAACTAATTATCTGCTCATGTACAGATTCATTCATCTCATTTAGAGGATGAATTATTAATGCTTTGGGGCTTTTGTACTTTAAAGGTTTCCCCGTGAAAAATCGTGTGCTTAATTGTGTGCTGTTTTTTTTACTACTGCATTTGTTTTACTTCTGTTAAAATCTCAAGTGTTGTCTCTATTACAGTCTGCAATTTTTAAAATTACCATACACATGCCAAAATTCAACACTCCTAACCATGAGGATGTCTTATAGATCCAAATCAATCTTCATGAGAAACATCGATGGTTTCTATTTTCTCGAGTGGGTGCACAGATATGAGACATATGACATTGGTCAAGACTCAAAGGCATTGCCTCTTCATGAAAAGGTTCGATGTTTTTTAAGGTTGAAGACTGTTCATGTGAGATAAAAGATGGCCATTTCAATGGAAATATTTTAATTAATGTTTTTATGGAGCAAGAAGGCCCCTCCAATGTGGTGCAGCTTGGCATGCATAATGCACTAGTTTGCAATGCCATGAACTTGAATGTTGATAGTAGGCACAATCACATATTTATAACTCCATGCATTGTCTATAATTTTTACACCCAATTTTGGAAGAGTTATACCATGGATTAAAAAGCTCATGGCAAAGGCTAGGGAAATTATAAAATTCATCACCAACCATCAACCATTCTCCAAGTTGAAGTTGTTGAAACAAGATATGCCTTAAACTTCATCATGTCACGTGGCCTTATAGATGGAGAATGTGCATTAGTTTTTATGGGGATAAGAGTGGTATTTATGCTATCTCCATTCCCATCACAACATTTGAGCTTCTTTGAAATGTGGAGTATTTGTGCTCACAGCACAACATTTGAGTTTCTTTGAAATGCTGATGCAGACAAGGCTTTATTTGGAAAGTTTTATGAGGGCATGGATACCATAGTTGATAAAACCATGGAAATCATTTCACATGAAACTCCCATGCTTTATTTATTGGTGCATATTTTGAAGAGCTTGTTAGGATAATCGTTGATAAGTGGAACCAATTCAACAATCCATTGTACACTTCAGCTGATGATTTGAATGCTAGATTTTATGATGAAGACCTCATTGCTCAAAGAAATATCAAGAAGGAAGCCCCAATTCAGTGAATATAACCCTCATTAGAATATTTCCAGTTTCTCTACAAACTAAGGTGAAGGAAGATTTGTGAATTTTGTTGCTAAGGTGGATTAACTTCGAAATATCAAAATTGGATAGGAGGAGGGCCATGAACCCTATTAGATGGTGGATTTTCCATGGAACAAAGGTTGTACATTTGCATGAATGTGCTATGCATATTATTTCACACATGGCAAGCTCTTCATCAATAGAAGGAATTGTAACACATACATTTTTATTCACTCTGTAAAGTGCAACAGGTTGGAAACACAAAAGGTAGATAATTTTGTCTTTGTGCATCCAAATGTCTGCTTTGTGTCATGCAAGAGTGATGAGTATACAAATGGACCTGATAAAGTCTGGGATGTGGATTCTGAAAATCCTAACAAGGGGATCACTAAGAGCTGCTCTAATTATTGACAACACTTCTTCCCTTCCATGATATACCATAAAACACAGGTCATATTCAACTTCTCTTAATGCAAATGATGACAAGGCCAATGAACTTGAGAGCTACACGTAGCTCATATTGTATATTAGCACATATAGCCTAATATATAAGGTTGATGATCAAATTTGAATAATATATTCATCTACAACAATTAATGTAACATAAAAATTCTATTAAATTGTTGGTTGTTTGTATCATTCTAATTATCTTAGTTATTTGATATTTCATTCTAATTTAATTTCCATGATAATTTGATACTTAAAAAGGGAAAAAAATATTTATTGAATTATTTATAGTTTTTGTGTTTTTTAATGCCCTATTCCCCATTTCCTAAAACTTTAGGCACTGACATTTTCGTGGCATACCCATTTCAAAAGATTATACCCACTTCGCAGTTGCATGCAACTCATCCTTTCAAACTGATAAGGACTTACTCATGATTACAAAATAAATACCTAAAGATGGATCCAAGGATGATCTTCAACAATTCCTTTACAGCCAATTTTGCATCTAGAACACCAGTACCACTACAACATATCATCAAAATCGGCCCACCAAAAGTTGAACCCTATGTAGTACTGAGGTGGCTAATCTCAGTTCTTGTTACTAGCATGTGTTCCTTAGGCATAATATTGTTTCTTACATACAAGAATGCGGCTCCTATATTTCAAGTTTATAATCCTCAATTCCCCCAGCCATGAGATGTAGAAGATGAAGCCTCCTCACTCAAGCATGAATAAACCCTTCAAACTGAAGCACCTTGGATTAGATAAGAGAATCTGTTGCTACCCTTACCCTTGTTTTTTATTATGGTCTCTACTAAGGAAAGTACTTAAGGGTAAACAGGCAAAGGATCTCACTCTAGAATGGGCAATGGCTCTGGAACTAATGGTTTTGGATCTAAGACGATCTTTTTTTATTACTAGAAATGGGACCGGATCTTTATTTGAGTACGAGTAGTTTATCCAGTATTTGAACCAGTTAACCCAGCAGTAGCTAAGACAAAAGAAGTAGGAGCAATAGGGGTAGCTAGACCAAGTCCATTACTATATTCACCAGGAGAATATCCAAGAGCATTTTCTGTTGATCCAATTATTGGAAAAACACATATATGATCCCCTATTTGTATAACTCATAATGAAGTTCCTATCTATTCCTATTTTGGATAAGAAAGGAACTAATTATACCTCTACGAATAGAGGCATTCCATAGGGAGCGGTTTTTTCTCCCCTCATGATGAATGTGGTACTTCATGAATTGGATGTTTTTTCCCTCTCTATTTATAAAAAGAGAAGGTTCCAATATGGACGGTTTGTAGATGACTACACTATAGGGACTAGGGTGAATTCAGATAGCCTCGCACTCGATATAATAACCCAATTTAGCCAGTTTATTAAAATTCAGTTGGGCGGACTTTCTTTTCAAGCTAAATTGATAAATAAATCTGGTTGTATATTAGGGGCAAATTTGTAGGCAATTTCCACCTTAAAAAACAAAAGCTTGCATCCATCGCTTGGGTTTAAACACTAATATCTGATACAGAGTTTGATTTCTCATGCATGGTTTCAGAGAACCCTCATGTAGCAACCAGGTTTTGCAATTATAGGATTAAGAAGAAAATATCAGCACATATTGGGCAATCAACCCTGCTTGATGTTGGGCAATGTGCTGGGAAAATTTCTTGTGCAAGGTTTCAGAGAATCCTCGTGCAGTAGCCAAGTTTTGCAATTATAGGATTAAGAAGAAAATATCGGCACATATTGGGAAATCGACCCTACTTGATGCTGAGCAATGTGCTGGGAAAATTGCAACAGTGGCTACGATACTGGGTACATTTTAATGGCCTTGCAACCACTGAATTTAAAATCCCTAGCAAGCTATAATAAGCATAATGTAAAGAAAGCTAATAGAAGCGAATGTACTCCCACAACAGAAAATAGAAAGAAATATGACTGGTAAAGAAAGATAATAAAAGCTAATGCACTCCCACTGCAGAAATTAGAGAAAGAAATATGGGCAATGGAAATGTATGAGAATCTGTAAAAATTCACACAAACACTTGAACGACAATCGGGTATTAAAACAGGGAACAAGCATGAGGGAAAACAAATGGGGATGAAAAATAGACTAGCATACCTTAGCGGGAAATGCCAGAAATACCTTGACCTTTGTGAGCACAAGATCTCCGAGCCTCCATTGTTTGCACGAAACAGTAGCCTCCATTGTCTATAGGCAGCTGTTTTTCCTCCTCGTCTTTTACATTTTCGCCAAGATTCTTTCTTCTAAAAGATAACAAGAATTACTTTATCACTTAATGGTTTTGTTAGCCTTCTTGTTTTTGGTAATTTAGGTTGATTATTTTGATTAAAAGGTATTTTCAAATTGTAAAACAAACTTATACAAAATACTGATGGATGTAATTTGTTTTTTGTGTTTTAATGCAATAAGGCAGTCGATAATCAGGTACATCTGCACTTTAATATCCAAGTTTCCATACATATATTGGTTTAAATTAGCAATTTCCCTAGGTGCAAAGATAGGTCGAAAGGGAAAAAACAAAGAGTAGAGTAAATGTGATGGAGTGAAAAAACAAAAGAAAAAAGAAAAAATGAAATGAGATTGAAAATTTATTAAAAATGTATACACATAAAAAATAGTAAAAAGTAATGTTAACTATAATAGAATAACTTGGTATCTATTGTACAAGTTAATCTCAAAGTACTTTAAAATATCAATGTCAAGGTATATCACAAGCTAGATTCATGGAAATTATTACGAAGCAATTAATTTAAAGGATATAAAAAGTTGTGTTCACGTATGTAATCAATATTAATCTTGAAATTAACATACTGAGGAACTGAATTTGAACCAAATAGATATTTGTATTAGGTTTTTTGGATTAGGATACAAGTTGTGTTAGGAAGATAGAGGCACAAATGCATAAGACCATCCAAAGGCATTGACCTAGTAAAATAATACAACATTGAAGTCTAGAACAAATTTTTAAGATAAGTGGAGAATGAAAACATTAGTTACAATAAATTTTATGTACAAAACTTCAAATATCAAAAATACATAATATCCATCAACTTTGGAAAATACTATAAAATCCATGCATGATTTCTTAATAAAAGTAGAAGAAAATGTGATGAGACACCATAGGGAAAATAACTATAACATAGAATGATGAACATCTCAATTTGTAATTGCATTTTTTTTCATTAATGAAAATTTTGACACTCCCGTAGGTGTCATGTACATATAGTCATGGGTTTTGAACTTGGGTGGGGACAACGATAGCCTACTACCCCAACTACCAAGCCTACAAGAGAAACCCCTGTAATTGCATTTTATATGTACAAGCATCTTTCTAAATAGACTCAAATCCTTCTTAACAAGAAAATATAGATATTGCAAGGTTGAAATGTTTTTTTAAAGTTAAAGCCATACATTTATCCTCTTCATAATGGAATTTTATTCATGGAAAGTAAACAACAATGCTAAAGTGACAAGAACAAGCCACAAAGCAACACATCATTTTCTAATGAGCATTTTGTAGAGAGAACTCAATGAAAGAAATGAGCTCAATATAACATGATCTTCCCAATAGTTGATATATCTGGCATGCATTATCACTTGTGACCATGAAGGGTTAAACACTCATAATAAGGAAGGGATTGCATAAGCCATGTGTCTCCAATTACATATATATTAATAACTAGGTCAAGCCAAACTATTGGATTATGTTTTGCAATGATCAAAGAGGGAATATGAGAGAGCATACTAATGTGGTTTATGTTGCATGGTGTGAGGGTGGTTCAATAAAAGTTTCTCTTACGTATTATGTTAACTCATTTGCAATCTCTCAATTTGACTTAAAATTTTTGTTTCAAAGAAAGGGTGTTCTATTAAAAATCTAAACTTTCATGGTTGTTTCCAAGAAGTTGTTTGCAATTAAATATGTTTCCCTTCGGCACAGTAGATTGTGTCGATAGCTTGGACAATAAATACAACAACGAAGGGCCTAACAAATCACATCCCAAGTATAGATCGGGATAGGTGTTGAAATGATCAAATTATATATATTGAGCTTAATACCTCCGAAGATTTGGACTGAACCTCCCACTAGGGAAGGCTACACCTTCTAGCTGTAACTCAATGATTTGAAGTTTTGTAGTGTAAGAAATATATGGGCAAGTCTTTCAATGGAAGAAGTTATAGGTCTTTATGTAATTTGCAAGGTATGAACGGAGGCATAAAGACCTTACCTACCACTTCTATGATCATGGTTCATGGCACTAGGCTAGAGACTCGAAGAGTCCACCAAATAAGGAACATGAACTGTGAGTCACACTTAAAACCAACATACATATTTTGTATTTTAATGAATTTGATAAAATGCGCCTCTAATGTAATAACATTTAAATGAAAAGCATAAATGTAAAATAAATACCCTATTCTAAATATAAAAAATATAAATTTAAAATAAATTATTTTAATTATATAATCAATATGTTAATTTTTTAAAAAGC